>NMRA01000641.1:143670-223321 GCA_002633005.1 Phoronis australis | reverse complement strand
TCCCTTTCAATATTTTGTTCTCTGGCTCGTATTTATTTTCGAGTACGATTTCAAGCACACTGCCATACCAAACTTGAAATTAGAGCATAGACTCCGAATTTTTACTCAAAATCGTACTCGAAATATGGATGAGATACACTTCAGTTCGAGTACACTCGAAAACTGAGTACGTGCTCGAAATTTCGAGTACAGATTTTTCGAGTATGATATTGAATACACCAAAGCTGAGTCTGTACTCGAGTTGAGTATGAAGTGTGAGTTTGAGCATGATTCGAGTCTGAGTACGGAGATTGGAGACCGGGCCCAGGTCCCTCTGCGAACTGGTTCTGTATATCTTTTCACCACGATGTACAGAATGTTTTGGTTTCGTGAAACCGTTTTCAGATGATTTGTTTCCTGATACATTTGACGTTTTTCAATTGTTGTCAACGTGAGTCGGCTTAATAAAGTGATACTTATTGTTTATTGTCGCTTTTAATAATAGACTATGAGCTGAGAGCACCATCGTTCTCCAGTTTTTCTCGTAACGAGACAGAACCCGTGTTTATTTCCGGACTAACAGTACAGGTCTTCGTTCTTAAACAACTTGAGGCTGCTGTTACGCGATCATCTGATATTCATTTTTTTACGCCGCGTCGGTGCTCCTTATGCTCTTGAATATTTGGTAGTTGTCTAAGCCCCACACCCACACCTTTTCATACACAACTTTTCGTATGCTAAGAAGGTGTGTATAAGCAGATGTTCCAACAAAAATTTTTGCTGGTGGCGTGACTCATACCCAGATGTGCACAAATATGGTTTCACGAAACTTATGAGCCACGAAATCGAGAAGGGATTTAAATTATCTTAAGAAAAACTCAAGAGACATGTTAAGTGCCAGAAACTTACCAGGATGCATGGAAATTTCACTATTTGGCTACAAAAACAAAAAATTGTCTTACATGGGAGGGGGGTTCCGACCTCCCCCTTCTCGGCGCCACGCGCCTCGGATTCTACCTTGAATTTGCGGGAATCCTAACCCTCCCCCCTTACTGAAAACGTAGATCCGCCACTGAGTATCCATTCATGAAGAAGTCAAAAGTAGAACGAGAAGGCAAAGATCGTGAAGAATACACCGAGCGACAGAGTGCTAAGGATATAGAGACAGATTTAGCACGAGAATACAGTGCAATAAAAGAAATATGTGACGTCACACCACAACACTAGGGAAGTCAGACTTAGTCTTGGGTCAACTTTAATAGGATGATAGATGATGGCACGTTCCCCTTAAACAATACAGTGTCCTTACTGTTTTTAGATGTGGCACAAATGTTACCCTCGACAACACCGTAACAATGAGGAACTCGAACGACCTTGTAAAGTTTTGGCCGATCGGATACAAACTTTTCCACGGAAAAAAATTGAGATTCATGTGAGGGTTCAAACCGCATATCGGAATGAAATCTGGCGGAGACTCGTTAGAATCGAAAATAAACTTTGCCGTGCCAATAAAGCAACTGCCTGCGTCAAAAGTGGATAAGTCAATAACTCCTGGAATTATTCATGAACCTGTTGATATCGTTCACAAAGCCAGTGCGTGTCACTTGAGCTTTGACGGCAATAAGATAAATGTCTGGAAAACTGAAACGGGTAGACAGCGTGCCCTGTTCGGCTAAGATGAACCAATGAGCTATACCAGGTATAGCTCATTGGATGAACCAAATTTGAAAGACGGACAACAAAGAAAGTAGAAGAATTGAGAAATTTGTTACAACTGCAGACCATTTAGGACCAATATTTTAACAAATCCCCACCCCATCTGCACTTGGAGTTGAAAGAATGTAGGCCTATACACAAAATATGCGACGTTTTGTAACTGAGATTGTAAGAGTTAGTCCCACTAAGAAGGGACGTGAACTAGCACTGGAGAAATTCAAGGAGATGGGCGGTCCTACATATACCAAATGTGAAAATCAGTGTAATGCGTCGTTCTGGAGCCAAACCTTGCGGTCTGTTGTACGTGAATTTTAAATATTCCCTCTAGTTCGAACTCGTTGCAACAGTCGGTTAATCTTTGAAGTTTACTGTTGGGCAATTTACGTGGTTTACATGGTTGAAACCAACAAATCTCTGTTATTTCTGGGAGATATAGTCTGTGCAGTAAGTCGGACAGCAAGTTTTTGGGAATCCGATTGCAGAGTCATTTGACATTTCTTAGTAAAATACTGGTTTATATGTATAGGAAAGAGTTACTTTCTGAAGGTAATGAGGTATGACTAGACGACAACTATGAGTTGAAAACACCACCGGCTCAACACGAAACCGTACAGTTGCTCATGACGAGTTCGGACAGTCACGCGAAACTCGAGTATGACGAGTCCGTTCATATATTTTTAGAGTAGGTGTCATAAAATGCTACATAACTTACATGTAAACTACAAATTACGAATATCAACTGCTGTTCTTTCCCCTCATTTATGCGCGCTGTACAATTTTTGATTAATTCAATAAATATGAGACCTTTAATTCAAAAATTGTACCAGGTTGCCACTAGAATGAACAAGAATTCACGTTATTATTACGTTTCTCGGTATTGGCCTTCCAATCCCTTCGTTCAACCATCTCCCATACTTTTCCGCACGCATGTCATATGGAAATCGCCCAAAGTTCCATACCAGTAAATTAAAGATTTGAAAAAGTCTCGTAACTGATCAACAAGCTGCAGTTAACTCAAAAGACGTGCTGTGTGTTCCTTTAGTTTTAATATCCTGTTGCCATGTGATGCCACAAAATATCAATTTTTTTTCTTCTTTCTGCAAACCTGCACGCGTTAATTGGTTTCTGATTTTTACGTTCATGTATCTACGAAAATCCCGTAATTCATAGATGATTTTCTACCAATTAAAACCAAAGTGCACTGGAGAACTTTGCCAATCTGAAATGCCCTAAGAAATTGACGTTTTGGTGAACTTTTGACTTTGTTGAAATTCGATAAGTTCTATATCATTTGTTTGCTGAGGGAGAGGGCAGCCACCAAAAACTCGAGTGCCTGTGTTTCAACAAGGACAGTGTACCAGGGACTCCGGAATCTCACCATTTCAAATAAAAGTGATCATTCAAAACATGTCTTTTGCTAATATAGTGAAATTTCCCCAAACTTGGCACTAATAAAGTGAATCTTGACTTTAGGGTTCATTTTTACTCTCCAAAATCGACGAAATTACTATCGAAGTTTTTGAGACGATGCTCCGTCTACTCCATTCCAAGGTGATTTATTTATCTACGTATTTCTCCGGCGGATCCACCAGTCTTTTACGCTCAGCGGTTTATATGAATGAAAAAAAAACAGAAACCATATATTTCTGATGCTTTGGCTAAAAAGAAGGGGGTGCCGGACCCCCTGGACCTCTTCCACGGTCCCCTTCCCTGGACCCCTTCCGTGGATCTTGTGGCAGTTTCTTACGTTACTTTTATACCCCCTGTATAGTTTTTTTGTAGGAAAATCTTCATTCACACACTAAACACACGCGCGTAACCATGGGTGGCGGACCACTGAAAAAAGTGGGGCTATAGCCTCCCAGCCCTCCTGTGGTGCACCGCCCATAGACCATAGGTGGCACCGCACTGAAAAAAGTGGGGGGCTATTGCCAGCCCCCTATGATGCGCCGTCCATGTTAACTGGTTCAGGGGCCTGTTCCAAGAATCTGACTTAAAATGGAACTGTATTTTATTCTGAATAAACTATGCATAGTTTTCTATGAGTTGTTGATTAATTTCACAAATAATTCAACAGCAAAAAGTAAACTTATATTTTCTAACGAAACTCAAAAAATCACCCGCGTGAAGCGCTGCTTCTCGTGACGTATTTTAGCGTGCAGTCAAGTGGCGTTCTTCAAATTATAAGACATTTTGATGTGAAATGTCGGTTCACCAGGGAATACCTGTTTGACCCGAGGTAACACAGATTGATACCCAGTCGTCATCGTCAGACGAAAATATGCCGATGCAACCACTGAGCTACTTAGCACCCCATTTTTGTGCTGTTACTGTTTGCAGCCAACTGTTACGTCATATATCCCATGAGCGGCATTTCATTTGGAAAATTACATATAACCATCAATTTACCAGTATGTGTAAATTTGATTCAGTAAATATGTACACGCTGAGGTTGGCCGATCGTGAAAAATAAACACAGAAAAATCGGAATCTTGCAGAGATTATTCTTATTCATCTTTGTTTATCGCGATAAATGAAATAAAACTCATACTTCTTCATTCTCTGAAAACTAAATCGCTAACAAATATTGGTGGGAATAAACTTTTTTAAAGGATTCAAAATGTAAAATAAGTTCTAAGTGACCGACGATCATCTTTGAAAACAAGAAATCACAAGACAGTTATGAAGTCGCATTTGCTTACCTGTGTAAGGTCTTAACTTAATAATATGACGTCTCTCTTTGTTTTATGTCACACTTGTGTCACAATATGTAATTATTGACTGCCTAAAAATGGAGATACCGATAATTTGGACTGTTTAAATAGCGGCAACCACAGCTACATAATCATAGGAACGTTTGTACCGGTAACTGTTGGTGTGAGGGGGATTAATAACATCGATCAGTCCAACCTGCATCAAAAGTACGGTAACACCAACTTCTGAAGTAACAGATAACAAAGTGGCCTACTTAAAAATTCTATCATTGTTCATTTGTAGTTGCAAAGCATTAACTTATCTTTTTTAGGTTTGAGGGTTCCACTGATCGTTCTAATCTGTGGCGATATTTATACTAAACCAAAATGAAGAAATGTTACCATGTCATGCTTACAGCTACCTACGTAGAAAATTTCGTGATGACCGGGACTCGAACCCGGGTTAATCGTGGATTTTTCCTTAGTTGGGCGCCAATGTAGAAAATTTCTTGATGACCGGGACTCGAACCCGGGTTGCACGAGCGACAGTCAAGCATCTAAACCATTCGGCCAAGAGGCAGTTGCCTGACTGATGCTTGACTGTCGCTCGTGCAACCCGGGTTCGAGTCCCGGTCATCAAGAAATTTTCTACATTGGCGCCCAACTAAGGAAAAATCCACGATTAACCCTGAGATTAAGAGCGGCGGATGGAGAGGGTGCGACCTGGTACTGGTGGATTCAGAACACATAAGAGAGCGTTGCTGAGGTTGAATTCCAGGACGCTACGGTGTTGCTGAGCCAGGGTTCGCGCCTGTTCCGCGGAAGGGGGAGTGGTGTTGTGAAGCGTGACTTCCGGTTGTCACGACACGTACAGTCAGATAAAGCCTCTCTAAGCCGCTTGCCAAGCGGCAAGTGCCTCTTGGCCGAATGGTGTAGATGCTTGACTTTCGCTCTTGCATCCCGGGTTCAAGTCCCGATCATCAAGAAATTTTCTACAAACGTCACAAGCCAAGCTGAAGTCCGTGAGATGCGGACGCAATGTCGCTATTTTTTGTAAGTTTTTATTCCAGAATTAGACTTAAACTTGATATGTTTTCTCATCTGGGTTTCTCAAAAATTTCATGCTTTTTTCTTATTTCATTTCTATTGTGTTAGTGTTTTGAGCGAAGGGAATATTTTCCCACACTTTATTACCAAATAACCATAAGCACGCGTAATCACGCGGCTAACAGAAAGCAACTTCACTTCATATTAGATGACTTCATTTTTGCGATATATTACCTTCAAACGACATCAGAATGACGATTGCATTCTCTGTGTTTTAAGAATGCCTTGGACTAGTTTATTGCTCCCGGTATGTTTTGGTAAGAATTCAGTTCTTTATTCGTCTTTTGATCATTATTTCACTTAAAGGTTACATGTATGTTATGGAAATAGATTCGCAACTTCAACAAACAGCCAGTTAACCAGCCAGCTAGCTCTATCATGTACTGTAATAGTCCCCGTCTGCATGAAAACTATCGTCAAAATACATCTAGGTACCACTGACACTGTGTGTTGAGCTCCGTTAGATCCCGAAATTTCACGCAGCCTGGATACTTCTGCTTACCACCTCGTCGTGAAACTTACCGGTATATTAAAAATGCTATGTCATACTAAAACCGTGAATATTTAAATTTGTAGCAAACGCCACCTAGTGACTTCCTAGAGAACTGTGTATACAAGAAACCAATAAATTGCGGTTTTAAAGAAAACGCTGCAACTGATACAGTTAAAAACAGGTGTGAACATATAAAAAACCCTATTGATTCCAAGTATTACGAAACCGTTATTTGATGGTGAAATAAACAAAAAAAATATGCTTTTTTCATTAGGGTTACGATGAAATAGGCCTAGTATCATTCGTTCTTGGTTCTCTGCCTGTAGAGATCACACGCAGGTATCATCCAGTAACACGCGCTTTACCACTGGTTGATGTAACCTCGACAGTCATTGGTTAGTTTTACAATAAAGAGAGAAAATGGCGGACTATGAACGATTTTTAGCCTTGTTATGCAAGTGGCGTAGCAGCAACTATTTCGTTTCTGCAGTAATGTTTAATAGCCGCGTGCTTGGAGCACATTCATGTACAATAAACACACATCTGGCCGGTTTAACCGGTGTTTTATTCATACTGTATGAATACAGGACAGCAACGTAAACAAAAGTCAGTGAAAGTAGAAAGGTGCACTCTGATAACACACAACCACATTTCTTGAAGATGAATTAAGCACCGATTTGTCTGTACGTGACAGACCACACTACACTTCCTCCATCAGTCATACCAGTTTGTTTGCGTAAAGCGCTACCTTTTGAGAATTCAACCAGCTAATCAGAAACGCCGGTGTTTTCCCGAGGACTAATTAAATGATACCTGCGTGTGTTCTTTACAACCTAGCGACAAGCAAGGAGCCAGCGAGTACTACCATATTCATTTGAATGGAGAAGTCTCGGAAAACGAGTCTTTCGCGAGATTGTAATAGTAACTGGTTTTCAGATGGTTTCTGGCGCACAAGAGATCCCGGGTTGTTTGTGTAAATCAGTACTTCATTTGCATATACACAATTTAATGAGGCTATGCGTGTTTAACATGTAGAGCTAATGACAGGCCGGAGTGCGTACAATGTTTGACAGTATACCGGCTCTCACCTTGCCCGTTACAACCGTTTAAGTGACAGTACGTTCGTGACAAGCGCACGCGGCATTTCCCAATTTTTCGCGAAATCTGTCGGGGAATGATGGCATCGTTGCAGCAGCTAAGTTTGTTCAGAAATTCGGTTTGCTGACATTAAAATACTTAAACTTGAAACGAATTCCGATAATTTGTTGTGGCATGAACGCAATCCCGTGGAAGGAGAATATTTGAATAAATAATCGGTGAAAAAAGAAACTCGAGAATTGGTGACGCCAATGGGATAAATATAGCCTATCATTACAACCAAAGTCCAAAACTCCAAATAAAACGCGTGATAGAAAATCTCGTCACATCCTTCCCTTTCTGAAGTGAAAGCTTATCAAAAGTCTCTGAACTAGAAAACTGTGAACTAAGAACAAAGTCCGCGAATCGCTGAAGTGTAGCCTACGTCTCGCGCGAGTCGACCGTCGTGGTTGGACTCCTTCTGGACAAGCTCCAGGAATATCCTCCTCTGGAGTTGTTGACTCAGTCGGTGACTCTTGTGTTGTGTGGTCATCAGCCACTCTGGGCTCTTCTGTTTTCAGCAGATTTCGCCGATTCCTCCTATAGACTGTTGGTCCCACTTGGATGTCGTAACTACTCGGACCGACCTGGTTGCGGCAGATTCTTGGGGAATACTTGTTCTCACCCGGCACCTTCAGACGCACAGTATCACCAAGCTCAATTGTGGGTAGATCCTTTGCGCCTTTTTCGTATTAGAAACGCTGTCGCTCCTTGCGTCCTTTTAGATCGCGAATGTCACCTTCCTTGGGGTGTCGTGGCTCCAGTAGGCGATCTGTCATCGGTAACAAGGTGCGACATCTTCGTCCCATGAGACGTTCAGCGGGGCTCGTGGGCATACCTTCAGTTGGTGTGTTTCGCCGGTCAAGCAAAGCTTGAAATTCTGAGGTTTTGTCCGAGTGACATTTCTTGAACAACCGCTTCACCGTCTTTACTGCATTTTCTGCCTTGCCGTTGGATTGCGCATAACGAGGAAATGACGTGTTATACACAAATTTCCATTTTCCTGCAAACACTGCAAATTCTGCTGCTCTGAACTGAGGCCAATTTTCGCTAAAGACCTCATGGAGAACACCATGTACAGCGAAGATTTTCATCATCTCTTTGATGACAGCTCTGGATGTCGTTGAAGACAAATTGGCGACTTCCATATAATTGCTGTAGAAATCCACCAACACAAGTTAAGTTCTCCCATTGAAATCGCACAGGTCAGCCGCAATCTTTGCGCATGGTAAGGTTATCACTGGATGTGCCATCAGAGTCTCCCTTGGTTGATTCGACCGATATGACAGACATGTGTCACATTGTGTGATGAATTCTCTGATGTCACCTGCCATGCCCGCCCAGTACATGGACTCTTTAGCCCGTTGAATAGACCCATCTATTCCAATGTGAGTTAAGTGCAGTTGAGACAACATTTGCCTCCTCATACTCCTGAGAATGGTCACCTGGCATCCTCTAAACACCAAGAGTCCTTCACTCACCAGCTGGTCGCGCATACTAAAGTAGTGAAGTAGAACCTGATAACTACGCGCGTTTGCCTGGCCAGCCAGCATGAACATCTTGTTCAGCTCCGAAAGAACTGGGTCTTCGGCTGACTCTGCTGCCAATTGTCTCCAAAGGTCATTTGTCAAAGCATCTGATTCTTCTACATGGTTGATGGTAACTACCTCTTTCACCTCACAGGTATCTTTCAGATATGCTCTACTTAGAGTATCCGCTAAGAAAAGGCTCTCTCCTTTAACGTACGTAATGGTTAATGCATATTTCTGCAGCCTTAGGTAGATGCGCTGTAGCCTTTTCGGTGACTGATACAGGGGCTTCTTTACAATCATTTCCAAGGGTTTGTGATCTGTGTTGACTGTCACACGATCTCTACCATAGATGTATGTATTGAACCGCTCACAGGAAAAGACAATGGCTAATAGCTCATTCTCGATTTGAGCATAGTTTTGCTCAGCAGAAGTAAGTGCTCGAGATGCTTAGGCCACGGATTGTCCAGTCTGCAACAAAGCTGCGCCAAGTCCGGACTGGGATGCATCGCATTGTATCGTCAGCTCTTCATCCAGGTAGTAGTATCGCAAAACGGGAGTACTTGTGATGGTCTGCTTGAGTTTATCGAACGCCTGCACCTGTTACACATCCCAGGACCAAGGAACTTCCTTTCGTGTAAGGGCTCTCAAAGGTTCCACAATTCTGGAGAGGGTGGGCAAAAACTTACCCAAGTATTGTGCCATACCTAAGAGTCTCTGGACACCCTTGACGTCTTCTGGAGACGGCATTTCCAAAACAGCTTGGAGTTTACTTGGGTCGACCTGAATACCTTTATCCGAGGCTATGTGACCGATGAATTCCACAGAGGATTGCCTAAACTTGAATTTCTTATGGTTCAGTACTACATGCTTGTCCTTGCATCGTTGTAAGAATGTAGAGAGATTGTTGTCGTGATTACGTACAACTTCTGTAGTGTCCGCAAAACCGACTACCAGGAAGTCGTCCGCCTGGACCTCAACGCCACGTAAGCCTTGTGTGTTTGAAATACCTCTGGTGCTGACTTTTTTCCAAAGGGGAGACGGAGCCATCTATATCTCCCAAAGGATGTGTGGAAGGCTGTCAACCGGGATGAATCTTCAGTTAAAGATACATGCTAAAATCCTTTGGTCACGTCAAGCACGGAAAATACTTTTGCGTTGTGTAATCTTGTAGCGATGTCTTGCACGGTTGGCATCTCGTAGTGCTCTCAAAGAATGGCCTCATTCAGATGTTTGGGGTCCAAACAGATGCGCAGGTCATTGCCTTTTTACGGACAACAACCATAGAGTTGATCCACTCCGTGGGCTTTTCAACCGGAGCAATGATCCCATCCTTGACAAGAACATCCAGCTTCGCTTTCAAGGGTTCCCTGAGGGGCACTGGTACCCTGCGTGATGCATGCTGTACAGCTGGCACCCTGTCATCCAGTCTGATGCCATGCCCCCTTCAAGCATTCCCACCTTAATTGTCACTGAATACATCTGGGATCGCTTTTACGAAATCTTTTGTAACTGGTTTTGATGCCGTCGTCGTGGTAATCTTGAATATCTTAGCATCCCAAGGGCACGGTCGTCTCATTTCGTAGTTGTCTGAGTATTTGAGTACTTCTACCCTCGCAGGGGTCTTCCATTGGGATTGTCCACCACTAGACATCTGATGTTTGCACCTTCAATCAAATCTCGAAACACCTAGAATCACTCGACCCATCGTCGGAAGTTAGCTTCCTCCATAGGCCTCTATGCACGATGCCACTGCCTCCAGTTTGCTCAGTGTATGGTGTCCCGTAGCTTCCTTTCGGACGTGGAGTGGGATAACTGATGTGTCAGCTCCGCTGTCGATCTGAAACTTCACAAAGTTCCCGTTTTCAAAATAAAGTGTTATCTATCGGGGCGAAAGGTCTTCTATATTAGAGACTGTGTACGTTTGGGGGTGGTCCTCTTCATACAATGTATTGACCTTCTTTATAGATGCGCCACCCCTACATTTAACCGCAAAATGGTTAAATTTTCTGCATTTATCGCATTACTTTCCTTTCGCAGGACATTTTTCACCATGCTTGAGTCCACATTTTTGGCACTCATTCTGTTTGCTCGTCTGTGTCTGTTTTTCGTTTCTCTGTGTTGACTGGCGTGTCTTTCTAGTGGTGTCTGCATGGACGCCCGTTGTAGCCTTTCCAACCAACTTTGGGATCTCTAATGCCGAATACCAAACGGTCTCTGAGTATGTCGTCTGGCGTGATGTCGGCAAACTCGCACCAGTCTCGGCCAATTTTCGCAAAGCCACCTTGTACTGTTCGCACGATTCGCCCGCTTCCTCTATACGCTTATTTAAGCAGTATCTCTCAAATCGGGTGTTCTTTTTTGGTTCGCTATACGCCGCAAACATGTCCATTGCAGTACCAATCTCTTTCGGCATCAGTCATGTCGAAGGTAAAGAAAAGATCTCTTGCTTCCTCTCCAATTACAGTAAGGAGTGTCGCCACCTAGACGTTTTCGGGCTTCTTGGTTAATTCCGATGTCAGCGAGTAATTCGCCCACACATTCCGGAATTTCCTCTAACCTTCTGCCACATTGTTAGAGTGCAGATCCAAGGGGGAGGGAGGGGGTAAACTATATGCGTGGGCCATTGTGAGTTGCAGTCTGACACCAGGGACTTCTTAAGCACGTCTTTAAAGTCAAGTCAGAGTAAGATTTGGAATGAACTCACCGGATCAGGCTCACTAGTTTAGAGTTTAATGAGCAAAACCACAATGCTTTTTCATGAATTTTGTCTGCTCGTCTCTTCAGTGGTTTATCAAGGTGCTGTTCACGCTGCCACCATGTAACGAATTGCTGTTAACTCGTAGATTTTAACTAATAAAGCATAACTTTATTATATCATGACCTCATAGCCTGAGACAGGAAGTTGATGACAACAGGAAGTAGATCTGACTAAACTATCGTTATACCTAAAGTCCAAAACTCCGAATAAAACGCGTAATAGAACATCACGTCACAGCTTGCCGAGGGATTTTGACGAAATTTCCACGAGATTTTGCCCATGTCATAAACTTGAGACGAGTGTAGGATTCTCTATAGACTATATGTGTCTTCCACTTCTCCGTTCACTGTAGGAAAACGGGTAATAAATGTTTGGTTCCTTTAAATCCTGGAAGAGACGTTTTCATTCACAAGTAGAAACTTTGCAATATTGATGTAGAAAAATGTCAATTGAGTTTAAGCGAGCGAGTTGGCCCTGTAAAGGCAGTAATTCAAACTTAAATGGGCAGCTGCGAGTATGATTTGGAATCCCTGTATTAGAGTTACGTGAAAGATGGCTCAGTACTGATGCTCTCTGTTTTTGGAGTCAGAGAATAAAAACTGGTTCCTTTTCATTTTCTCAGCACCTCGATCTGATGAATATTGCAACACTCGTTGCAAACGTCTGGAAAATCGTTTTCAGAGAGTTTTGGAAAAATCGAGTGTATGTTGAGGAAGGTATAGGCCCTACATTGTGCTTTTTACAGCAACTATGAACTCGCCCGCTGTCAAAAACTAATTTTCATTTTGTACCCCTTAAGCCTACTGTTACGAGATTGGTCTCAACGTATCCCTTATGCAAATTAGACGATTTCTGGGCTCAAAAAGAACCGACAATTCTTTATAACGTGATATTGTTTTGGCTTCTCACGGCGGGTCATTTTAGACGCCGAGCACAGCCAGGTGTTCGCAAACCCGTCAACCAATTCTCATGTGAATAAGCACAAGCTGTGATCAGTTTTATGGCGGCGCGTGATCTAAATTAAAATTTAGTTTCTTTGACGGAACCCAGATTTAAGGTAGATTTAACGTTCATTTTAGGCTTTGTACTACCCTGCTGGTGCTTCAGGGGAAGCCGTCGCTTCAAGAATGGTCGAGATCAGAGGCAAAGAGAAATCTGACCCAGGGTAAAACAATACGTAAGAAAAAATGTCTTTGCTCTTAACGTTGTTTTAATGGGCCGTCATTTAGCTTACAATTGTCATTGATATTGTGAATGATTTCACTTGCCCTTTATCTTTTGTAAGCCCCCCTCTCCCCTTCCCCCCTCTCTCCCTCCCCCATCTCTCTCTTGAGGTCCAGGTCTGCATAGATGAGGTTAACCCCATGGCAGCTTAAGGAGCTAGCTACCCATGCGTACTGTACTCATACTGGTATTAACGATGATGAAACTACTGACACGGAGCACGTGGATCTTGTTTTTTAATAGGAAACCTGCGCTTCATGTGCAGTACGGCACCTTAAGGTGATAGTGGATGCCGCAATTCACAGCAGGTGCACGGAGGAGCTCCATCTGCAAATAATACTATCAAGGGTTCTCAGAAACTTATAATGCTCAAACAGGCTTCCCGTTCGGCAGGTGATGCAGAAAGTCACGTGGTACTACAATTTAACTTAGCACCAGAATATCATAAGGCACAACAAGCTCTATTTTCCTAAATGCAACATGCAAGGCGAGACCCTCAATATTTAGAAGAAATTTGCCCTGCAGAGCCTTCTATTCGATGGACACATAGCCTGCCGGGAGGAAATCACAGTTTCTTTCTAACTTTTTGAGAAAAACACTGGCAGATTTCACTTATGCTAAAGGCTGCCCGTAAGTCATAACTAGGTGGTCGGTGTTTTGGGTCCAACCGTGGGCTAAAGGGCTCCTGGTGTGATGCAAAAGGCATGAAGCGATCACCGTATGTATTATGGTACCATCATTTTCGAGTTCATCACTTTTAACCACCAGTGAGTTAGTGGAGGTTAGCTGCGTACGGGTCCTTTACTGGCGGAGAACCAGTTAACTTGAACAAACTCGAAGAGTAACTAACGAAAGTACTGACTTTGTTACGAAAATCAGTATATCATCGCAATTTTAAATAAAAACAATGAACACTGTCAGTTTTTGTTTACGTTTGTGCCAATGTACAGTTTACGTTTGCTTCTCTCCCAAGGGACCTTCGTTTGTTTGGATGGCGACGTCCCAGCGGTGTGTATGAAGTGCTCACAATACGGGCTTGTAGGTCAGTACGCTATAAGACCTATACTTATTTATGCCACTGTCAACAACGACACTGACGTATGCAGTTCGGCGGTGTCTTCTTACCCAGGGGACAACACTGAGTGCTGTATGCACGACCGCGAGTGCTTCATGCCTGTCACTGACACAATGTTCTTGACTCCGTTCACCTACTACTGTGCAAAGCGGTCGTCGTGTTACTACGCTCTGGAGAGGGAAGAAATTGGACTATTGAAACAGCAGACTCTGAAGTACTGCGGCAGCAGTCGGGGGATTCTCGTAGTACATTACGAATGCACAAGTGAGACATTTGTTGTCAATATTTTCCCAATTCTCAACGTACTGACGGAATGGACAAAATACTCATGAAAACGCGCGACTCTCTACTAAGGCACATACGTGTTGTACAAAACGCTTAAAACAGAAATGTTATTAGAACACATTATTCTGGTACCGGCCTAGGGGCTATTTAATACGCACATAAGTATTTGATTTTTATTATCAATTATACTTTATTTTTATTGAGTCGAATTGCGTAATTTTCCTCTCAATCACAATAAATGTGCTGCCAACAATCTAGTTACATCATTACATATTTTTGGAAAAGACCTATAACATTTCAGAGTTAACTCAAATAAAAGAATTGAAATACCTTGGAGACGCCAGCGATGATGACCAGAGTTAACTTGACTATAAAGAAATTCCGAGTACCAAAATTGGGCATCAGCCCGAATTATTTAATTGACACTTGTGTGCGGCAATGTCTTATCGTAGTAGTGCACGTGACTCCTTGCGGATGTACAGGATGGGACAAAATAAAAAGAGCATTTGCCTTTTGGCTCATTTCAATCTATCAGCTGTTTCTCGGATCAATGATCAACGTGTTGGAATGCTGTCACGATTTTCTTTAATATTCTATCATGAACATTTTTTTTAAAAGTACACCCAAACCTTGTTATCATTAATTCTGCAACATCTGACATGACGCACTCACGTTTTCCTTATGTACTTGTGCAACGACTATTCAGCAATTGTGTAATACATTCGCCGAACCGGGCATATCACTCTTGCATTGTGGGCATATCACTCTTGCATTGTGGGCATATCGCGTCGCATATTTTTATTTATATTGTATTAAACTTTCAAAAAGCAATGCCAAACATTGTTTACAATAAGTGCTCGAAGTTCTTAATAAAACATTTGACAAAATTCGGAAATATTCACGAAAGTTTTAATCATTGCTTCTAGGATGTTCGCGTATATACGCGTCATACATTCATTAAGCAGGTTGATTTATATTTCAATACAAGGCTTTGCTATCTCTAAAGCCATTGGTCACATACGTGTCGATGTAGAACAACAACGAAATGACAGATGTAAAAAGCTTTGTACTTTCTCTCACCAGGCGTCTTAGATCCACCAGTGTCCGTCGATGCCAAAACTTTGAAGCTGGATTACGATTATTGTATTGCATATAGGCTCTACGGGGGAGTATCAGACGGATATTACACAGGAGGCGATCTCTATGACGGATTTGAAGAGTTGCATAAAGAACGGAATTTTCTTGGACTATCAGGTCAAGCGATGTGGATTGCATTTTCAGTCGGTGGAATAGTCACAATCTGTGCTATAATGCTGGTATGTCGCTGCTTTCTGCGATTGCGACGTAATCGTATGCGTGCCATTGGAAAGCATCGATTAAGATATCCTCATTCGTTAGAAACTTTTGTGACGTCAGCCTCGTCTAAAGCTTCGAGGAAGACTAAAGAAGACGTATCTGTGTTGTCAGTAAAGACAGAATCCGTAAGAGATGGCGGAAAAGGCACTCAAGAGCAAACAGCACCGGTAGAGAGCGTGACATCAGATGCAGTTACAGAAAAAACAGATGTACAAGTACTTGGGGAGACGTCGACACTGCAGACTGAAACTGAAAACAAGGGTTATGACGAGGAAGCGAGCAAGACGGTTACTTTACAGGCTAACTCGGAGATGAAAGATTTAAAGGAACATACAGAAATTTGCCGGCCAACGCAAAAAATAAAACTGTCGAATGATGAAACTGACAAAAATTCAGAAACAAGGACGAACAATTTGTAAAAAGCTATTTATTCAGTGATCAAAATAAGACAATTTTAATACTATTGAAGTCAATATGTATTTTCGTTGTGACTCACCATAGAATCGTTTTATACCTAATCATGATCGCCTCTTGGTTTTAGATCAGGAACATTCTTTAGTTTTCAATGCAATGTTGAACCATGTTTTGATGATTACAATAAACTGATTTAGTTTCATTGTACATTAGTGCCTCCTATGGGAGACTGCTTCAACATCCTCATTGTGCCAATAAATGTATCATGTGGATGGAGACAGAAGGTTTCTCCCAAGCCAAGCAAGTCGGTTAAATCGATTAAGCAGATAATGCAAGGCGCTCGAACTGACTCCAAAATTTATAGGGTGTAAAAGAGTTGCGAAGCATCATTTTGCTACGATTGATATTTTTGGTGCGCCAATGACGGTACCCATAACCACTTTCCTATTTTTTGTTTATAATCATTGATCTTAAGGGACCGCTATCGACTAGTGTCGCCGATCGAATCAATTGTCATTCGTCTCACTTTTTAAACGACGTAACCGTTTATGTTAAGAAAACCGGGACAATTACCTCTTTCGTCACCCTAAATTCCGCTCTCCCAAAGGTTACCGCTGTGGTATACACAGCAGTATGAAAACCAAATGATGGGCGCTTGGCAACTTTGGAGACCACTAGTTATAAGGAATTACACGAATTACAACATTCCTGATGATTTTGTAAGGACAGAATTATCGACATTTCCTCTTAAAGTCCAATAGTAGGCCCGTAAGAAAGTGAAAAGTATGGCNGGGAGGGCAAACTAATTGTCTTCTCTAATGTCTGTCCTTTGTGGTCCCAAATTTCAGATACCACTATCGGTCAACTTGGTCGAGGCATCGAAAGGCAACATATTCCGGTTTGGGGGGCAGCAATGGGCTCATAACTTGAGAGTCATCAAATACGCATTTCAACTAATTCAGCTATTCCCATTAATTGATGCGCCATCTTCGGGTTGTGGATCAGGTACATGGCGTCAACAACGGGCTCACAACTCATAGGCGGATTTAGGAGGGGGGGCCCAGGGGGCCCGGCCCCTCCCCCCCCTTGGCTGCCGCAAAAAAAAATAAAACAGTAAGAGCGTAGGGAAATGGTGAGTTTATTAATTAACCCCGGTAATTACAATTATACGGATGAAAAAAGATTTAAATGTGTGCAGTTTAAGTGTTGGGGGGGGGGCTCAAACCCAATTTCAAGTGTCAAATTTGGAACACGGCGCATTCGTAACGGAACTATGGCTAAGTATAGGCTCTCTCGCGACATCCCAGGCGACCGGCAGTGGCGCTGCGCACTACGACTCGTTTTCTGCTCCACTCAGTGCAATGAAGAAAATTTACTTCATTTTTTAAAGAGAATGGAACCTGAGTGACGATGAAAAAACAGAAGCTGCTGGTGAGATGTGAATTTTCATCGAAGCCTTTGTGAATCACTCAGAAACTCGCAATACTCTCTTTGTCAAACCTTATCTTAAGACGATTTCCAAAGCAATCCCGTCATTATTGCCAACACGAAAAACGGATTTGGTCTTTTGGGCATTTGAAGACTATTTTAAATACGACAAATTTGTTAAGAATTGATGGCACAAAATATAAAAGGTATAGCATTAAGAAAAGAAGTAGGTTTCGCGCGCAAACGCTGTGGACCATAAACAAGTAGGTCTTTTATTACTAGATTAGTAGTTAAATCGTGGTGGTGTAGTGGTAACGCACGTGTTCTCTATGCGCTAGGTCGTGAGTTCGTGTCTTTGGTGTGTTCAGTTTTTCCTGTTTGACACGTTCTCCGTGTTTTTTTTTTCCTTTTTTTCTTGGATAATACTTCAGGAATCAAGGAAAATGCTTGATTTTTAGAGGTAAAAACAAAAAAATTTCCTGAGCGGGAGGGGGCAAACCCCCCCCCCCCATTCGGTGCTATGCGCATCTACAATCGTGGTTCGGTTTGCGCAAATGCTTACAGCCGGACAAACTGTTGGTCCCCCCTTGTGATATCCTAGATCCGCCACTGCAACTTAAGATACACAGAACACACTTTCAAGTAATTCAACTATTCACTCTAATCGCTGCGCCACCTGCAGGAATTCGTTAAATAACGGGCATATAAAATTAGGCAGATAACGTTGATAAATCATCTCATGATTCAGTTAGTAAATACCTTTACATGACATTGCATTAGGCATGTATTCAGTTGGTTGATTTAAGTGCCAGAAAAACTATGGGCCTACTACCGGACTGCCAGGAAGGTCAATGAATCACGTCTTTGTTATGCTGACACTGTGCTCAAAGGTCACTGACTTAAATAACAAGTAGATAACGTACATGACGTCAGCAAAAGGCTCACAAATTTGGAGACACCAAATGCGCATTTCAACTAATTCAACTATTCCCACTAATTGCTGCGACACCTACGGGGGCAGGCTGATAACAAACATGACGTCAGCAACAGGCTCACAACTTGAAAGACACCAATACGCATTTCAACCGTAATTCAACTATTTCCACTAGTCGCTGCCCCACCTGCGGTAATTCACTAATTAAATAACGGGTAGACGAAGTTAGGTAGATGAACTTAGTAGAGCACACATTTCAACTAATTAACTATTCCTACTCGCTGGTTCCCTGCCTGTCCGCTAGGGGATAGGTAACACGCAGGTATCATTCATTTTCCTCGGATTTTTTACACCAGCGTTTCTGATTGGGTGGTCGAATTCTCAACAGCTGGCGCTTTACTTAAACAAACTGGCATGACTGATGGAGGAAGTGGAAATGCGGATATAGTTTGTGGTCTGTTGTATCGGAAAGTTGTGGTTGTGCCTTTTCGGAGTGCATTTTTCTACTGTAGCTGACTTTTTAAAGTTGCTGTCCTGCTGTATTCACAAACAGTATGAATAATACACCGGTTAAATCGGCCAGGTGTGTGTGCATTGTATGTGCTTCAAGCACGCGGCTATTAAGCATTACTGCAGAAACAAAATATTTGCTGTCACGCCACTTGCATGACAAGGCTAAAAATCGTTCACAGTCCGCCATGTTCTTTCTTTGCTGTGAATCGAATACTAGTAAAAAAAACTCGACTAATGTTAGCACGCGGCCAAGATGCGCGCGCTGCATAATGTACTGGCTGTCATCGAAGACATTTTAGTCGGTAGCTATCTATTCATGAAACGGGTAACATAGCATCGGCAAGAAATAAATATTGGCACTAATTTCCGAAAGTTTCTAATACCGTAAAAACTTTTGCATTATGTTTCAGAGAAATTATTTAACTAATCATAATTGGTGTTTTTAAAGTCAAAATGACCCACTGATAGTGAACACATTTGCATCCTTACACCCCGAATCTTCCGGAAAATAGCTGTAACACTACGGTCACGCATCTCACCCGGCGACTCAATGAGTGACATATCGGTCTTAACGAAACAATGCTCGAACGTTTGTTAGCAGATGAGGCCAGCAAGTGCTAAATATTAAAACACGCCCTGCTTGACTGCTTGAGATAATTTCCTTGGTTGCAATCCACACCTAGATCATTACGTCGCATTTACTCTGGCAAATGAACTCTGATGACAAGCACACGCATGCTTACTCTCAAACACACGCATACAAACTTCAAAACAAACGTCACGTGACAACAACATGTATGATCCTCTAGCTTGTGTTGCGGGCTACAATCTAGCGCAGATTTGGACTTAGGCCTAATAGCTTAATCTGCAGTTAATCCAGACTCCACAAGAACTTAAAAATCTTAGAGGCGCTATTTGGAAAACTTAAGGAGGATTTCAGGTAATTTATTGAGTCGAAACTGTATCCTTATTCAAGAATTCAAGTTGCCCTATCGACGATTGCGAGACCGGCAGCAACGCATCTGTCGGCGAAATTTCGCCCTGGGATTTCAGCACAATTTTCTGAAAAATGATCATAAATTAACAACGAATTTTGATTGCAATGCACCACAATTTTGTAGAAAGTAAATAATATTATTCTGGACTTTGTCTTAGCACGTTAACGCATAGTGTGCGTGCGTTAAGTGACTCGACAGAACAGGGATTGTGCAGAGGCATTATCCTCAAAATTGCTCAGGTTGGCTTGGTTCTGGTCAAGCGGAAACAAGTTTTTTTTCACTACCCTCCCTCGTGGAGTATTTGTTACTGTTCATTTCAAGGGAAATATTGTTGGGCAGTTTCCAAGATTCGTTTTCTTGAAGCCCTCAAAATGAGCGCTAAATCGGCCTTTGCTACCAGCTCTACCAATGTTTCTGACCCATTTTTACTCAGTTCTTGATCCTTGGGAAACAGGTAGTAACTAAATTCTTTATCTCGCTAACTGGTATTATAGCAGCCAGGCACACAACACGTATAAACCTCCCTGTGGCCGGTTCGCCCCCACGCTTGCCGATGTGGCTTGTCTACCGACTTAACCACATTGCAACATTCTGACCCATTTCCAATATGGCGGCGTTGCAACTCCGCTATTGCGGCAATCGTATTACGGATTAGGTATATGATGAATGCGGGATTACCTGTCTTCTTATAAATTGTTGATAAAAATGCTTTCTACACGAACCAGGTCATCTGATCGTATTTTTGAAAAGCTGAAGATATAAGTGACAGTGTAGGCTCATCCCATTTTTCTGCCATGTGCAATTAGTCACATCTGGTTTGATTTGTCGATCAAGAATATTAACATCTGTTTGGAACCCACCAGAAATTAAAACAACAAAAACTATCCCTTTCTATCAACAGTTCTCCCATCGAGAATGTTGACAAGTTTAGAGTACTTGGGCCTTATTTTAGATCCCAATCTTAAATTTAATATGCACATAGATCATATCACAAAGAAATTATCAAAGAAAATCGGTGTACTTAAACGTCTAGGCAAATTTCTTAATGTCAGTACTCTTAAGACCCTTTACCATTCTATTATTCAGCCTCATATTGATTATTGTTTTGCCGGTTTGGGGGCACACTAGTGACACACTTGTCAGCAAAGTCCAAGTAATCCAAAATAGAGCCGCCAGGGCTATCCTGGGTACTAGAATTAGGGACACTAGGGTTGACGACTTCTATTCCAAGCTGGGATTTATGAAAGTAAGACAAAGAAATAAATATCTCTCTCCCTGTTGCATATACAGATGTATCAATGGCTTGGCTCCTGCATATCTCAGCAGTAAATTCAATAGCAGTCAGGCTCTTTATTCTACACGTTCTTCTGTTGCTGGCAATGTTTCTTCTAAAAAAAATTAAAACCGAGGCGGGCAAGAGATCTTTTATCTATGCAGCTGCTATAATATGGAATTCTTTTAGCCCAGAAATTAAACGGTCCAATTCAATCACTACCTTTAAAGTAAATATTAAAAAGTGGCTGTAATTTACCTAACCTTTATACCCTGCCTGTCTTATTCATGTCATTTTTTTCATTGTCGTAAATACTCTCACTGTCTAGAGTCATCTCTTAATTTTTTTAATCTGTTTTAGTTAGCTTTTTTACCATTATTCGTCATTTAGTTAATGTCTTAATTCTCAACCTGTTTTAATTGTATCTTTGTAAAGTGTATTTCATTGTTGTTTTATTACTTCATTGTATTATATTACTGTTTTTCTTGTTGAGGGCCCTCTTGGAAAGCAGTGCTATCACTGAAGAGGCCACCCTCATTTTAAATATCACAATAATGAATAAATAAATAAGCATAGCCTAGGTCCTGGTACTGAGTTAGGAACTACCGGAAGTAACAGTTGATTTGTCATTAATCTGCAAGAATGATTGATGTTATTAAAATTATTTTTATTAAAATAATAAACCAGGCTGGTATTTGAAGCTAAAATTTATTTGACCATCAATTCTGCTTTCCTGGTTTTAATAGTTCTTTCATTTATTTTACGTGTTAGGTTTCAAACTTCAATCTGGACCAAGTTGAATTTTAAAATTAAAACACCTAGTTCGTACGTTCAAAGCATAACCTGAAAAAAACCCTTCTCGTTTTAGAGCTTAATTTCAATTAACTGGGCAGAGCAAGCCCTTGAGGGGCCTCGTTCATCCGAGGGGAAAGGTGCCTGCCAGTGTGCTTTCTGAGAGAATTCTTTGGCCGAGTAATGATGAAATTTTACCTCCCGATCACCATCAGTAGCACCACCCGGCCTGTTGCAAGCTCTCATAGGCTCTGTCTCTAGTAGCATTTTATGCTCTCTCAAATTGTAGATGTAAAAAGTCACTTACTTAGAGACGTGGTTGGTTGTTAGCAGACGTTTCGACCTGGTCCGCCAGGTCTTAATCGATGAACGAGGGATTTCCCGCCTTTCGCTCGTTAAGAATGCTGGAGTACACGGGAGTAAGTGAAGTCCTCTGTCCCGGTTCAGGAGGGGGCGCTGACTGTTGATGTTTATGGCCTCTTTGAGCTTACGAGTGTGCCAATTTTGTTCCTTGGCTAGGATCCTGGATGACTAAATTTCAGCGTTTACAATTAGTCTGCAATAGTTAAACATGTAATGTGAGTGTAATATTGTTCAATACAATGACATTGATGGGACCATTACTTGTTTTACAAAGAAGATAGCAGTGTTGTTTTTACACATATAAGTTAACTAAGCTCTTTGGTGATTACTACATAACTTCAAACTCAAATTTCTCAGAAATGTGCATCTTTATATGTGGGAACTTTTTAGATTTTGAAAACACTCTAGTAAATGAATGATAATACACCAAAATAAAACTGCCTCCCTAAATTGCTCACAAAAATCACTTTCTAGAAGCCCTACAAATCCTGGCCCACCGCCCATCAGTGGGCCAGCACATTTATTTGCTGGAGCTCGAATATCTTTTTTCGACGAGTCCTCAGCTGATCTTCTTCCACGCGGTTGCGTGCATGTCACGACCGTGAAATTATCGGAACTGGTTTCATTTCTTTACAAGTTTTTAGTATTCTAATACCAGCAAACCGAATTTCAGACCAAACTTAGCTGCTACGAAGCTGCCATCATCTCCTGAGAGATGCTGCAAAAATTAGGAAGTGGCTCGTGCGCGTGTCGCGAGCGTACTGTTTTCCAAAACTAAGATAGACTTTTCTTTGTTAGAAAAGGCGGAGAATTATGTAAGAAAATAAATTTATTAGATTGTTTTTCACCTGAACGTCTGAAACGGGCTATAGGTAAGTGTCGGTTGACTCCCAAATTTTGCATGCACCCCCGCCGGTAGTTAGCTCTACACCTGTGTTGCTATAAGTTTCACGACAAGGTGACGAGCAGAATTACTCGGACGGTGTGAAATTTCGAGCTTAACACACAGTGGTTCTAAGCTGTATTGTGACTATAAAACTAGCTGCCTGACCATTTCGTCATT
Organism: Phoronis australis; assembly: GCA_002633005.1. Lineage (NCBI taxonomy): Eukaryota > Metazoa > Phoronida > Phoronidae > Phoronis > Phoronis australis. The sequence continues at coordinate 200,188 of NMRA01000641.1, read as the reverse complement.
CTGTACTATGTGTGCCTATTATCCAAGTGAACCTGCTAGTGAACATATTTCCGGTGACAATGCAATTGTACCATAGATTATGTACTATAGTCTATGGTTGCACGGAAGTGTCAGAGACAGAAAAGTGATATTTTATCAATAACAGGCCATTTCCAGAGTATAAAAATTGATTATTAGATTATTAAATAGTGAAGTCGTTATCCCCCAAATGGATTTTGGAGAATTATCGCTCAAGGGGCGTTAGCTCCGATTTCGATAATTCTCCAAAACGGACGAGAACTCTAGATAAGGGGAATATCAGGGTGTTCCATCGAAACAGGAACCCCCGTAGTCAAAAACAAACTCCTGCACCTTCAAAACAGCCAACTAGCCCAAAATACGAACCTTGACTTTTAAATCAGGAACCCCGGGGATCGGACTGGACACCCAGGAACCGAAACACCACTCTAACTTTAAATGTTGTTTTACTATATGAGAATTTAGACAACTTATGACGGATTGCCTAAAGTTGTGGTGCCAGCTTTTCCGTCGGCTTTCGGCGCCATGAAATATTGCGTCACCTATTGGCCAGTTTCTTTTTTCCCCATTTCTTCAATCAACTGTTCATCTTCCACAAGGCTGCGTACAAGTCACAATAAATAATGAATTAAACAACAATTGCACTCGAACGCCGAAACTTTATTTTTGTTTTTAATTTTTGAAAATATTTTGGAGAAACTACTGAATAATCTGAAATTAATTAAATATTCACTGAGATAGCAACGTGTTGAGAATATAGATTATATTGAAATTCGTCCACACACAAGTTGCACGAGCTTTACCGATAAAACCAAATAACAAAGTCAATAAGTTGCGTTTTATGATTGAGAATTTTTAACAAACAAATGCAGAAAACAACTGGAAAGTACTTGGAGATGCTTTAACTCAAGTTTGAGGCTACTGACAACGGTCTCGGGAAATTTGTCCGGGTTTCCTGTTCGATCCCTGGGATTCCTGTTTTAAAGGTCGGGGTTCGTGTTTTTCAGGCTGGTTAGCTGTTTTGAGGGTGCGGCAGTCTGTTTTCAACCCGGGGATATCTGCTTTACATCGAAGATCCTGTTTCGATGAAACACCCTGGATATCGACTGAGAACATTTAATGATCTATTTATACCACATACAATGAACCAGTCTGCCTTTCTCGACTCGCCGCGGCTTTGAAACTACTTTCTATGCCAGAGGCTCGTAATCAGAGATCGTTACCTTTTAAGAAACGCCAAGTCATTCCTGTTAAAATAATGTTTTTAATCAAAACCAGATGGAATTTAAACAAAAATAGAAATAAAGCGAATCTATCAAATAAGTTTTAAGTAAATAGGCTAGCTTGCTACACATCTCATCATGCTAAGTTTCTAACGACAAAATATCGTCTGTTAAGGTAGTTTACCACTGGTTACCGAGTATAAATACACAAAACGTACCGAGAGTGGCGTACATGAAGTAATATCCCACAAGACATTATTCCGCGTATCGACCGAAACCGAGCGGAATAATGTCGAGTGGGATATTACTTCATCTACGCCAATCGAGGTGCTCTTTGTATTTATCCCAAACGCATCGAATTCCTAAGTTTCTTTCATTTTTTCTGCAGATTTTTTCAACACTTCACCCAGACAGTTCACGTGGCGAATCACATCCCATGTGTATATACTTGCGCGTTAGGTCACACGTTTTCTCTAGTACAATAAAGGTTTTAAATATAACGATTTCTTACTTGAAAAGAAATAACAAAGATGAAATTAACGGTAATTGTACAATAAACTTGTAACATTTCCTGACAATAATTAAATAACAACAATACTTTATATTGTAGTTACCAAGGAATCGGCGCCTGGGTTGCAGACGGTATAATATTTAACAATTGAAAACTGAGACAGAACTGTCATATAATTAACAGTCCTCTTACAGATGTTACGTTTGGGACCTGGTTGCATGTTGGTGTTATTTACACTGCTGCAATTGAATTACTTTAAACTATTTTCGGAAAGTTTAATGATCGAATCGGCTAATGACATCGAGTCAACATTGACCTACCTTTTGAACTTTCCATGCCAGAGGTTACTGTTGAAGTAGTGCGGGAGGTATTCGACTGATTCAATGCGTATGGGATAATGTCCAAGTGGGCGACGACATGTTACCCACATTTAAACTGGAGATCGATGATTTACGAGTGAGAGAAAATGGCAGATAAGTTTTACTGAGTTAATGGTATCGTTTTTATTGAAATTGCGAGGTTTTATTTTCACGAAAAATGTCAATACAAGGCTTTTGTCGAATATGCGATTAGTGCGCGTCCTCATTTAAGTATTCTATTTTCCCGTAAGATGCCGTCAGCTGCTGAATAGCTCAGTGATTAAGGCGAAGGCTCGAAACTCTGGTGAAACGTGTTCGAATCCGTCCTCGGGTTCCCGCCAAAATGTTATTCAACACGCGTTGATTAACAAAGTGGGTTATCCAACGGTTGCAATGGCCATGTCAGGCTGACTATGTGGTATAAGTCGTTTTATACAATTACTATGAAAACATTAGAACGGTAGAATGAACCGGAACGTAATTAGCGATTTGCAAGTTAAGCTCTCGTAGAGTATGAACAACTAACAGGCTCCTCCGCAATGAGCTATATATAGCTTTATTTATCTCATTGGTCCTCCGTAAACATAAGACTGGCCTTTCAATACGTTTATTTGTATAAAAGGCCTCTTGCCCAAAGTACAATAAACAAAAAACAAGCACGGGTACGAAGCCGTATACTTCGAATGTGGGTAAAAAGTAACCAAATGAAATCAGACACAAAATTAGTGTCATTAAAAACTACATTGTTATTTTTAGTAAATGTAGATTATTACATGGCGAAGTCGTTATCTTCCGTAATCTAGAACCCGAGTGGATTTTCGAGGGCAATAATTCTACAAAATCCACGAGCGCTCTAGATAAGTGGGATAACAACTGAGAACATGTAATAATGTACTTATACCACATATTGATTGATAAACGTTGCAATGAATCGATCTACCTTCCTCGACTCGCCTCGGCTTTTGTAACTACTTTCTATGTCACAGGCCTGGGGTCGTGACCTTTTAAGAATCTCCAAGTTCTTCTTGTTAAAATGATGATTTTATTTAAAACCATATAAAATTGACGCTCAAATAAAGTGAATCTGTAAAATAATTTTTAAGCAAGTATTCTAGCTTACTACGCATCTATTCATGATAAGCTGCCAATGTGAAAATATCGTCTGCTAAAGTAGGTTACCAATGGTTACTGAGTTTTATGTTCAAGTCGACGGATCCCGACGACACGTTACGCGCATTCAATTAGATCGATGGTTTACAAGTGAGAGAAAACGACTGATAAATTTTACTGTATTAAAGATGTCGTTTTTATTGAAATTGTGCGTCTTATTTTTCAAAGCTTATAAATGTCGGTACAATGCCGTTTGTTGAACACGCAAATGTTGCGAGTGCTCATTATTCTATTTTCACGTTCGATGACGTCATCTGCTGAGTGGTGTAGTGGTAAAGTCGTACTCGGTGTTATTAACCAGTCGTGTCGTAACACATTCCAGATCATTTGAGAAACTAAATTATTTATCGTAATCTATTTTGCCCGGGGTACGCCACGAGCTATGTTGCAGAGTAAAACAAGAGGAGGATTGCGAATATTGTCATTTATTATGACGTAATAGATAAAACTAATTAAGACTCTGCAAGATGGGCATGCAAAAAACGCCGCGAATATTGTCATTTATTATGACGTAATAGATAAAACTAATTAAGACTCTGCAAGATGGGCATGCAAAAAACGCCCACCGGCGTGTACAATGAATAGCCCTGCAAGAGGGAACAAAACAAAAAAACTGCCTGAAGGGCTTAAGGGAAAAGTACAGAACATGAAAACAAAACTTGAAAAAAAACCTAACAGGAAATGTATACGAGCAAAGAGAAAGTGGAACCGACACCCGGGATGGGGGGTGGGGAAAAAATGAAGAGAACGAACGTAGGTCTTGTAGATGTAGAGGTAGGTGGCTGAATGAGAGACCACGTTGAACAGAACAAAGGAAATATGGGCCACCAATCAGGAGTCGCGTAGAGAAACGTATGAATACAAAAGTAGGCCCTAGAGGCTATAAATAGAGATGAGTAATGCAAAATAAACCCTAAGGACTGGTCTCAAAATAAAGAGACAAGTGTCAAAATAATGACGATAAATGCATTTAACAAGTTAAATTTAATTTATCGTAATCTATTTTGCCCGGGGTACGCCACGAGCTATGTTGCAGAGTAAAACAAGAGGAGGATTGCGAATATTGTCATTTATTATGACGTAATAGATAAAACTAACTAAGACTCTGCAAGATGGGCATGCAAAAAACGCCATAATGGCAGCACGGAATGCTGACATCGCCCATCCGAGGAAGCGCAACCCGGGCAATAACAAGGTTAGACTATGATAAAATATAGGTACTAAACAGGATAACAGGAAATTAGAATACATAAGTCTAGAATATAAAAAACAAGAACATAACGAAATGTAAGTAAAGTTAACTAGAACTAATGACTAGAAATTGAAGCCTGCAACTACAGGCCTTGGGCCACAGGCTGCAACAACAGACCTGCGAACGGGAGGAGGCCGGCTGCAACAACAGTCCTGACCTAGTGGGCTGAAACCACAGACCCAGAGGAGTGGGAGGGGCTGAAAAGCAAAGTGAGAGAAGTGGGGAGCTGCAACAACAGGCTCACCAGGAGTTCAAGAAGCCTGGGGAAGAGGAAAAGCAGACATGCGAATGTAGTTTTTTAGTGCGTCAGATTTCCAGCGCCCCATGCGCTGGATCACCGGTTCAGGGACGCCCCGGCTGGCCGCAGAGGTGGCGGCGCCAATGCGAAAGCTATGAGACGTATAAGCCTTGGTGTCGAGTCCTACAAAGGAAACCACTTTAGTTAACATGGAGTTGAAGCAGGAACGGGTAACCGGTGATCCACTGAGGTGTTGGAACAAGGGGCCAGGAGAGGGCTGAAAAGTAGACAAGTACAAGGTTAGGGCAGCTACTGGGCAATGGGGAGATTGGCTGGACGGAATTGTAAGTGACACTGGTCCCGAGCTGTGCTTGAAGGTCCGCATAGTGATGACCACAGAATCGCCAGAGGGGGGGAAGACGACGTCGCTGACCTGTATGACGTGGGAGGAGAGCGAGGAGGTGACTGTGAATTCACCGACCCTCAGGAAGGCATGGAAGGCTAAGAGGAACATAGCACGTGCGAGAACCGAGTCCGCAAAAGAGCCGAGTGCAGAAGGGCAGGCGTCAAACAAGCGGTGAAGCAAAGCGGAAGTAATGGGCATGCGTGTGTCAGAAGAAGGGCGCAGATTGGAAGTGCCTTTTAGGATTTTTTTGATAAAAAAGGAGGAAGTGGGGTCAGGGAGGTTGTCAAGCTTGTGGACAAAGCTAATGGCAGAGACATAGGACTGGATAGACGAGCTACTAAGCCCAGATTCGAAGAGATGAGAGATGTAGATGGCCAAGAAAGAGGTATTAATGGGCAAGGTGAGCGGAGAGTTGTTAGAGGAGAGGTGAAACTGTGCGAGGTTACGCAGGATGCGGGTGTAGGACTGAAGCGTGGAGGGGGCCAGGGAAGCCCGGAGCAGTCTGGTCACTCTGTCAGGAGGTGCTGTGGGATCGGTGTCGGATGAGGGCTGAGCCAATAACCCTGGGAAAAGGCGACCTGAAAGTTGAAACGAGAAAGTGCATCAGCAATGATGTTAGTGTAGCCGGGGATATGTTTTGCCCGAAAATGAACATTAAAGGTAAGAGCGGAGATGACCAGACGGCGGACAAGAGACATAATGGGGGCGTGGCGGGAGGATGTCTTGTTGATAATGTCAACGACAGCACGGTTGTCGCACAGGAAGAGGATCTTGTGGTTGGCGAGCTTTGAACCCCACAGTTCTAGCGCTATGACAATCGGAAGGAGTTCCTTGAAGGTGATGTGATGGTGTTGCAGGTGCTCGGGCCACGGGCAGGCAAACCAGGAGGCTCCCAATGTCGCAGCAAAACCCCCGTTGGAGCCCGCAGCATCAGAGTACAGTTTGATGGTGTCTGAAGATGTCCACTCGTCGAATAGGAACAGTGTTTTCCCATTGAAGCCTCGGAGAAAGATGGACCAAGCCCGAAGGTCCGCTCTCGCTTCTTTATTGAGAGTGACAAAGTGGTCTGGTCGCGAAATGCCGATGGTGAGGTTGATGAGTCGGCGCAGGAAGGCGCGGCCAGGCACGATGACGGAGCAGGCGAAGTTTAGTAGGCCAATGAGGGATTGAAGGTCACGAAGGGTAACCTTGCGGCGCTTTTGGAAGTCGAGCAGGAGGTTGGAAGCTCTGTCCACCTTGTCCTGTGGGAGAGAAGCAGTCATGGTGGTAGAGTCAAGGTGGATGCCATAAATGGTGATGGAGGTGGTCGGCTGAATTGTCTTGTCGTGGTTGATAGGGATGCCTAGAGAGTCGCAGAGTGATATGAATGAGGCGAGGTCCCGGGAGCAAGTCGGCGAGGATGGGGGGCCCACGAAGAAGAAGTCATCGAGGTAGTGCGAAACGCCGGCGACCTTCAATTTGGTTTCCAGGATCCATTGAATCGCAGAACTGACCTTTTCGAAGATGTTGCAGCTGGAGGCACAGCCAAATGGCAGGCACTTGTCGTAGTAGAAGTTGTTGGCCCAGGAGAGACCTAAGAGGTGGTAGTCGTCAGGGTGCACCGGTACGATGCGAAAAGCGTCCTTGATGTCGGTCTTAGCCATGAGGGAGTGGCGCCCAAACCGTTGAACCAGGCGGATAGCGTCCGTGATGGATTGGTACTGGACTTGGGAGAATTCAGGGGGTATGAGGGAGTTAACTGAGTTAGAGTGACGAGATGGGTATGACAAGTTATGAATGAGACGAAAACTGTTAGGGTGAGATTTAGGGATGAGGGCAAGGGGTGACGAAGAGAAAAGGGGGAAAGGGGGGGATGGGAAGGGACCGGCATAGCGACCCAGCAGAACCTCAGTCTGGATTTTCTGGAAGGTAACTTCGGGATTACGTAGAGCTGATGGGTGGTTGGTGGGGGGATTAGAGTGACATATTGAGGAGGCGCCGAGTCTGAAACCGAAAGAGAAACCATTGATAAGCTCCGTAGTCGAGAGGGAGTCATAACCTGAAAGGAGAGGTTTAAGTTTGCTTACTTTTACGGGTGTTGGGATACCTGGCATGTGGGTTGGTGGTTTTGGCGGTGCATGACCGCGCTGGGTGGTTGGCGCCGCAGAAGCCACAACAATGCTGGTATCGGCAGAGGGGAAGGTTGCAGGATTGGTCGTTGAACTTCCAGCAGATACCTGTGGGGAAAGAGTTGGGGTTAGGGGTTGGGGCACGGGGGCCTCGAAAAAATGTGGAGGTGGAGGAGCCCTGACGAAAGGAGTGACTGTTGGTTGGGTGGCGTTGGATCTTGTTGAACTTGAGGCAAACTTGGCGCCACAGGTCCCAGTGGATGTGGTCCCACTCGAAGGGGAAAGAAGACCGGAATTTTCTGAAATGGGTATCATAAAACAAGGCCGCAGAAAGGCCGTAGTGTGTGTTGCAGTCATGAACTATGGTCGAATACTTTGGGAGCTTAGGGGCATCCTGTGGAAACTTCTGGACCAGGATGGACTGGAAAATATTGAACGCCTGGGTCCACTGCAGAATGGATGAGATGGCCTTTGGACGTGTAGAGCTGGAAAAGACGGGAGTGTTACCGGTGAAGGAGATGGAGACAGAGGGAGTGGAGGAGGCGGATGGCTCACCTGAAAGGAGAGAAGAAAAGTCAATGAACTCGTTGTTGAAGATGCGTTGACGAGTTTTGGAGTCAACATGAAACCCCAGAGGCAATGACACATACAAATTATTGGAAGAAGGGTCAATACCCGAAAAAGACGGAGAGGTAGTCGAATCGGAGGCTGAAGGTGGGGCAGTGAACGTCGGCTGGGAGGGGTAGATCGAAGGTGACAGGTCCAGCGGCTGGCTAACAGTGAGCGGCGGAGCGACCGGTGTTAAAAAATTACAGTAGGCGTTCTACGTTTATTTTGCTGCTAAAATTGTGGAGCGCTCTTTTACACTATCTTTTGAACTATAGCGTCATCTATTGGCCTCAGCTTCTAAAACCAGGCTAAGCATAAAAGCGAACAACAATTTCTGGGAATAGCATTTCAAGCATTTTTTCATGACGATCCTTGGAAAGAACGCAAACTGAAACGCGACTATTGTAATATCAGTTGAATTGAATGCAATCAACCTCGTGTAGTACAAAAGAACGTCTGTACACATGGATGGGCGATGCCAGAGCATTCCCGTGCTGCCCATCTTGCAGAGTCTTAGTTAGTTTTATCCATTTACGTCATAATAAATGACATTATACCACAATATTAGCCTCGAATGGCAGATACAACCGTGTAATAACCCATAAAGTTATCTCGCTAGTGAGATAACGTTTTGGCGGGAAACCGAGGACGGAGTCGAACCCGGGCCTCAACAGTTGCGAGTCGCCGACTTTACCACTACACCACTCAGTGGCTGACGTCATCGAACGTGAAAATAGAATACTTGAATGAGCACGCGCAACAATCGCATGTTCAGCAAAGGCATTGCACCGACATTTATACGCTATGAAAAATAAGACGCATAATTTCCATAAAAATAATATTTCAATTCAGTGAAATTTTTCTCTCGTGTTCTCTCACTTGTAAATCACCGATCTCTAATTTGAATGCAGGTGTCGGTGTGGTCGGGATCCTTTGACTTGAGCATTATAGTCAGTTACTAGTGGTAAACTACTTTAGCAGACGATATATTCCTGGTCGAAGCTTAGCGTGATAAAATGTGTAGTAAGCTATAATAGTTGCTAAACGTTAACTTATAGATTCACTTTATTTCTGTTTTGTTTTATTTTTCAATTGGTTTTGAGTAAAAGCATTATTTTACAAAAATATCTCGGCTTTTCTTAAAAGGTCACGACCTCCGACCCCGGGCCTCTGACATAGAAAGTAGTTACAAAGCCGTGGATAGTCAGAACAGGTAAATCGATTCATTGCATTGTTTCTCGTTTAGTATGTGGTATAAATAGATTATTACATGTTCTCAGTCGTTATCCCCCTTATCTAGAGCCCTCGTGGATTTTGTAGAATTATCACTCTCGGGGCTAACACCCCTCGGGCGATAATTCTCCAAAATCCACTCGGGCTCTAGATAACGGTGGATAACGACTTCGCCATGTAATAATCTATATTTATAGGATAACGATTCTTTACCTTGCATTGAGAACAACAACTCCGAGGCACAGTTTTCAAGCATTTTGTCATGACTATTCTTAGAAAGAGTGTAATCTGAAACGCGACTGTTTTGATGTCGGTTGAATTAAATGTAACAAACCTTGCATGTATTTATCGGATAACGATTCTTTACCCTGCATTGAGAACAACAATGTTGAGGCATAGTTTTCCATGCATTTTTTCATGACGATTCCTAGAAAGAACGCAAACTGACACGATTCGGCATTCAGTAACAGTAGCATAGAATATGCATTTGAAAACTGCACTCGTCAGATATTGTCACCCAACATGAGATGTTTGTATGCAATATAGATGACTTTTATTAGCCGTTATTATGGAAATAAGAAAGTACGTGATCTAGTTTTTGAAATCAGGCACATTCTCGTGTCTCTTATTAATGTCGGGAAGGCAAAGAATTTTAGATCACGCATCCACGTGTACTTGTCCAGTTTATAAATTTTTTTCACGCCGGTGTTGCAGCCCTCAACATAATACTTAATACTTCGTTAGCATAGGAAGAACGAATAGAGTAATGCAACCGAGATAAGCTTGTTAAGAATCAGACATCAACAAATAACATGTGAAACTCCAGTGGCTCGAAAACAAGGCAGCAAATGTGCCTGACGAATGTTTACGGCATTATGGGTAAACACTGCGAGATTCGAGTGTCGCTGTGTAATTCGGGACGGCCCTATTGCCATGTACCGCAAGTATATAGTACAAACTGTATGTTTTTAATTCTACTAGTTATGTATGATTCGACCGTACAGTACATAGCGGAAAGCGATCTAGAAACAACCTTAATAAATTTCAACACGTGCATTTTACTCAAGTAAATAACCCCGGCATAAATGCTGAAGGTTACTGGAGTGATAGGCCTACACTGACTTATTCAGTTCTGACAGTGGCGTTATTTAAACTCGGGAGATGATTTGTGTGCGTTAAAACATTACCCTTCGTTATCCGTAGGATTCACAAAGGATTGTAGGTGATACTCAAACATTAAGCTAAGGCCGTAAGTTATTTTTAGAAATGCGATTGCTTGAGAGAACGCTTGCTAGCTGTCCCGCCGGTTTTCCGATGTAGCGCAGCTTAGAAAACTCTAAAAAAGTCACCCAGCTACTTTGAAATTTGAACACACATCTTAGCCGTCTTCAGAGATTTTATCGCTTACTTCTCTCCGAGCCAGTTCTAAATGTCGTCTTGTCTTTTACGCTGGCATTTTCCTCCGCGATAATTCTACGTTTCAAACACTCACTGACGCCTTGCTACGCGAGGCTACCTAATTTTACAAGCACCTTCTCGTGATGGTCACGTGACACAACAACTCATTTCTCTGACTCCGGCAAGTGTGCAAAAATCCATTAATTGGTCCAGATTCATAAAGTTTACGTAAGCAATGGCGGATTTAGGGGGGAAGGGGCAAGGGGGTCATGGCCCCCCTAAAATTCTCCCAGGTTCAATTTGGCAGCTCGGGGGTGCGAATGTCCGCCCTTGAACTCCGAGGCGATGTGGATAAGCACTCATATCTTGGCAATCGTCTCCTTCGCATCACCACTTCACTGTATTCAAAATACGTCTTTGAGACGATTTAAAAATCGTCGAGTTTGCGCACTTCGAACTATGCGACTACGATGGCAGTGTCACTGTACATTATTGGCTAAAATAAACAGTCGACTTACGTGTCACTAAGTGCGTTTGACGATAACGGGCAGACTTTCGCTTTGGTGACTAGGCCAAACTTCATTCTGAGACTATGTAGTTTTAGTGAGATGAAAGCAGGATGCCGTGATAATGTTCAGTTGTTCTGGCTTTCAAGGTAAGGTTGATACGATTGATTAAAAAGTTTGTTGCTTGGAAACAGATTTCCTCCAAGTTTGAAAAAGTGGTAAGGAGCTTCAGTAAATCTAAAAAAATCAAAAAATCGCCGATTGTTCGTTGGAAAATGGCGTGTTAGTGGTGAATGGTCAAAGTGTAGGAACGAAATCTCAGTGCATACTCCTGTATGGTTTCAGACTATCGGAAAACAGTTTCAGTTCCTTAAAATTCCGTTAGAAAAGAAGAAGCTTCGATTTGGCTGTAAAAACCGTTCTCTAATTATACATATATTATAGCGTCGTACGGAAAACAACGAATATTGTATCGAATGAGCGTATTTGTGTATAATAATGCATTATTAATTTTGGGCAGATCTGTGGGTCCTCCATTTGCAATTTTAGTTTTCTTTGTGTCTGCCGCAATATACACCTAATTTGAAGAATCCTAGTGGAATTTGATACACGAGATCCCGTTGCGGAGAGCACGGCTGTCGTTGATCCAAATATCTTGGCATCTAGCAGCGATGGATCATCAGGACGTTTGGCATACTTATTAACACGTGGTTAATTGAAAAATAGAACTCTGGCCCTGGTATAGTAGAGCCGCAGAGACGCTCTCGCTGGTTCCCTGCGTGTCCGCTAGGTGGTATCATTCAGTACCACGCAGTTTATCACTGGTTGATGTAACCGCGGCAGTCATTGGTTAGCTTTACAATAAAGAAATAATTAAAATGGCGGACTATGAACGATTTTTAGCCTTGTCATGCAAGTGACGTAGCAGCAATTATTTCGTTTCAGCAGTAATCTTTAATAGCAGCGCGCTTAAAGCACATAGATGTACAATAAACAAACATCTGGCCAATTTAACCGGTGTGTTATTCATACTGTGTGGATATGGGACAGCAACGTAAACAAAAATCAGCGACAGTAGAAAGATGCACTCCGAAATAGGCTCCGAGCCTTTTGTTTGGCAACCACGATTTTCTGATTCACATTTCTTGAACATGAATTAAACACCGATTTGTCTGTACAACATTTACACTTCCTCCATCAGTCATGCCAGTCTGTTTGCGTAAAGCGCTACTCGTTGAGAATTCGATCAGCCAATCAGAAATGCCGGTGTAAAAAAATTTCCCGAGGAAATTTAAATGATACCTGCGTGCAGGCACGCAGAGAACCAGCGAGAGTAACGCTAGGACCTACGCTAGGACCTCGCTAAAAAGCAAGACTTCGCGAGATTACGTGAGATATTGCCGTGAATTTCAAATGGGTACACGTGATTTTGGCTAGATTTTTCTAGCCGCTAGGCAGCTACTGAATTTTACTAGGGCTAACGTTCTATGATTGAAAGCATGCATACTGCTAATTTTACAACAAATCTGTCGACTGAGGCCATTTTGGTTTTCTTTGCGTTTGCCTGTCAACCGAGGTCTTTGGTATATTTTTGTCGTGAAAATTGATATTCGTGTCCTTATTGATAAAAGCGCAACTGGAGGCAATGTTGGTGTACAGACATAAAAATTGCTATTTTATCTCACAGGGTGGATCTTCATGCAATTTGATGTTCCTTATCTAAGTGAGCACAACTGAAGTTGATCTTTGTATGGACCCCACTATCATAGAAGTATCTGAAAAATTAGCACTCTTCTCAGTATTTCTTTGCTGTTGGCAATGTACACGACGGCGCTTATCAACCGTCTGCGTCGCTATTATTAGTCCTACTTTTATTTCTATTATTTTTTACCCAGTGCGATCCAAAACTGTTGTCCCCGTATTTATGTAGCGTTGTACAAAAACTAACCACACGTATTCAAGGAAATAATACACCCTTGCTTGATTGTAAAGTGAGTGAGTGAGTACGAGCTCGAAGTACCACGGTCTGTGGTCTCAGATGTGACTTGAAACCATCGTTTTTCTGCAGGAAGAAACTTCTGTCACACCTGAAACACAATTTACGTTTCTGGTTAACACGACGGTAAATTTGAAGCGGTGTGCACGCTATGATTCTCGCTGTAACAATTTCACCTTTTCGCGCCATTTGCTTAAATTACGCATTGTTCATTTTCCCGTCTCGCAACCCCTATGCAGTCTTTCAACGTTAGTCGTATCGGCAGGTGAAATTTCAAGCCACGATGTGAAGAAACTACATTCTCGTGAGCCTTTATCCTCAACTTCATTCTTTATTTTAGAGCAGTGATAATTATCAGTATCATCATTATTATTATCATCATCATCATCATCATCATCATCATCATCATCCTCCTCCTCCTCCTCCTCCTCATCCTCATCATCATCATCATCATCATCATCATCATCATCATCATCATTGTAGCATTTTGTTATTGCTGAACGATTTGGATTTCAATAATCTCCTAATCATTTTGAAACATCTCATTGTTATCATGAAACAACTTGAGATCGATTGCCCGTCTAACTGCTTCACAACTCAAAACGCTTTCATATTATCGGTTTTGCCCACCGGGTCATTACCTGCCAACACGAAATTTCATTGACTGGTCTTGAATCTGAAAAAAAATCTATTTTCAAAAATAAATCGTACAACCAGTTTGATGCTCATTCTATACAGTACTACTATCTTTACTTCAGAAATCAATAGATGATGTGCGAATAAACATCGTTCGGACGTTCTGCATTTCTCAAAACACCTATCACGAAACCAAGAATATTTCCATGGCAACGTTCCGACCTAGGCGTTAGGAACTGTCAGGTCAGACAGACGTAGCCGCTGCCTGCATTGTAACACGCGAGAAACATTCGTCGTGCGCAGCTCAAAATGTTGAGATACCGTTTCATCTATCTGAGCATAATTTTTTTGAGTATAAGCGGAGAAAGTTGCTTTGGCCGAGTTACCTATGGCAACTATCGTCTGCTGAAGACGACGCCAACGACAACGGAACAAGTTCAGAAACTACAAGAACTGGAGCAATCAGGGGTAAGACACGTGGTCCTCGTAAAAATCACGAGTTTTGTACTTGAAGTGCACGGCTGTAACTATTCTTTCCGCCAATTGAAGATACTTGTCTGTGATAAGGAGACAATTTTAGTTTACTCTAGAAAATCTAGGATATCATATTTTCAATTGTTAGAGGATGTTTGCATCACAAGTATTTCTGAACGTGTCAAAATTGTGACGTGTTTATTATTAAAACTGCACTAGTGCAAGGATGCATGAAATAATCACAAATAGGGACCCAACTAAGTTCCCTAAATCTTTTGCGTATTTGTTTCGTTCTTTACTCACAGATGTATTTTTATCATTTTATCTTTATTATGAGTTCCTCTTTAGCTAATTACATTTTCTAGTAATAAAACTAAACATTGACCCCTTAACTGAGTCAAAATAATTAGGGACTTACCCGTTCTTAAATTAGGGGCGATGCATGAAAAAATTCCTACTTATTTTCAATAATATTCACTCATAATTTACATCGGGCATAGGTTCATAATTACAGTTTAAACACTAGTCATGCCCATATGTATCTGTGGTCCGCCACAAAACGTCAACTAATGAATTTCCGCGATCAACCAATGTGATGAGCTATTCACAGTACAACCAATGTGATGAGCTATCCACAGTACAACCAATGTGATGAGCTATTCACAGTACAACCAATGTGATGAGCTATCCACAGTACAACCAATGTGATGAGCTATTCACAGTACAACCAATGTGATGAGCTATCCACAGTACAACCAATGTGATGAGCTATTCACAGTACAACCAATGTGATGAGCTATCCACAGTACAACCAATGTGATGAGCTATTCACAGTACAACCAATGTGATGAGCTATCCACAGTACAACCAATGTGATGAGCTATTCACAGTACAACCAATGTGATGAGCTATCCACAGTACAACCAATGTGATGAGCTATTCACAGTACAACCAATGTGATGAGCTATCCACAGTACAACCAATGTGATGAGCTATCCACAGTACAACCAATGTGATGAGCTATCCACAGTACAACCAATGTGATGAGCTATCCACAGTACAACCAATGTGATGAGCTATCCACAGTACAACCAATGTGATGAGCTATCCACAGTACAACCAATGTGATGAGCTATCCACAGTACAACCAATGTGATGAGCTATCCACAGTACAACCAATGTGATGAGCTATCCACAGTACAACCAATGTGATGAGCTATCCACAGTACAACCAATGTGATGAGCTATCCACAGTACAACCAATGTGATGAGCTATCCACAGTACAACCAATGTGATGAGCTATCCACAGTACAACCAATGTGATGAGCTATCCACAGTACAACCAATGTGATGAGCTATCCACAGTACAACCAATGTGATGAGCTATCCACAGTACAACCAATGTGATGAGCTATCCACAGTACAACCAATGTGATGAGCTATCCACAGTACAACCAATGTGATGAGCTATCCACAGTACAACCAATGTGATGAGCTATCCACAGTACAACCAATGTGATGAGCTATCCACTGTACAACTAATGTGATGAGCTATTCACAGTACAACCAATGTGATGAGCTATCCGCAGTACAACCAATGTGATGAGCTATTCACAGTACAACCAATGTGATGAGCTATTCACAGTACAACCAGTGTGATGAGCAATCCACAGTACATTTCAATGATACGTGATTGATGTTTGTCCATTTTTATCCATCACAACACTTACCTGCATATTTTGAATAGATACTTTGAGTAGTTTATCACATTTTTGTAAATGTCGCTGAATTCTGAATTTTTAATGAAAAATGTAACTGTATCAAACGGCACCAAAGGCCAAAATAATCATGATATATAAAGATGTATTCGGATGAATTCCTGACTAAATTATCTATAGCGAGTGTGAGGGATCGATAATTTGAAACCTTATCTTTGTAGGGTAGAAATCTTTTCAGTCATTGAAATTATTTCTCTAATGGCTTATCTAGTCTTTTATACACCTCTCTGGTCCATTTCCTTTTTATGTTACCATTACATGCTGTTATTTTTCGCATTTTGATAACAGTCTTGGTATTTAGAATTAACAAATACTTGTAAACCAGTAAAATGTTAATTATGAATTACGTTATTTATCATTTGCTTCTTGTATAATCAACATGAAATAACAAAGGGTTTACTAATAATACGGTTATCATCATGCAATTCGGTTGAAAAACGGCGAAAAGTTTTAATTATAGTAAATTCCATAGCAAGTACACAAACAGGAAGAAACGAAAGCAGCGGCGTTACCTCAGCGGTCGCGACATCGCAGTTGGCATTCCAGGGCTAGAGTTCTGTGATGTAATTCCTTTCCGTACCAACACTTAAACAAGACAGTTGATTTATTTACAAATGTATTGCCAGTACACAAGTGTAGCTCACCCTGAAACTCTCCATTTTGCTCAATGTTCCATATTTGGGCGACGTAAACCAAATACTTCAGATCAGTAAAAATTTGTAATTATCTTTAAACACCTTACCATATGCAAGATGTTAGGACTACTCAATCGTAAAAAGAACCATTTTTCAAATGTCTAGCTTAAGACAATTTATAAAAAATTCAGAATGAATCATTTTACAACCTCTTTGTATTATTTCAGTTGTGTTTATTATATGGTTTTGCCAAGGAAACGTGAATAGTTATTTTCAAAGGGTTTAACAGATTGTCTGGATGACTATGGCTTAGTGAAGAGCGAATGGATTTCCGATAACAAGAGATACATAACTAATTACAGCGTTCTGCCAAGGGGAGTTAATGATCTTCTAAATCACGTTAATATTTCTGTTCCAATTTCATTAATTTTTCGTTCTGGTAAGTTCGACAACTTTTAAGGTAAAGCCAGCCATTATCCAAGAAAGATTGATATTTAAGCCAAGACAATAACCACTAATGTCTCCTCCCCAACCCACACACATCTTTCCTATATTTGGTTTGAACCCTGAAAATTTATGAAACAGGACAAGAAGATTAAGAGACAAATTTAAAAACTCTTTTAGCCGTCTAGGCAGAGTACTGTGTCATCGTCATATTATAAAATTTTGATTTCTTTGTTGCTAATTTTGGCAGCCCTAATGTGATCTCCGCACAAAAAAATCAACTCTGGATCACTATGATGACAATGCGATGCGTGTACATTTAGAGCCATAAATTGAACTTTTAAATAAGTAGACCTTCAAGAATTTTAAAGGTGCTACTTATTGCATTACTGTTAAGAACAATTTTATGTGCGAAAGCAACCAATATCAACTGATCACAGGTGCTCTCTTGTGCGTGAAATAATAGTGAAAACATTATAAATGGAAAACATACCCTTACACAAACAAACATTTTCTTTTTAACATGACATGGGCACATGATAATAAAAGTAGTATTAAAACGACGAAAATGAATGTGACAATGACGTGACAACGTCAGTGCCAACTGCAATGACAAGAAGGATACTATAATGGCTGTGAGGAAATAGAAAAGACAAGGAACTCAATACACAAACCATACACAAACCATACACAAACATGTTTGCAAGCTACCTGTTGGCCGCATCACGTGACATAATGTTTGTGATGTATATTTCCACTTCGATTCAAGATTTACATATTGATATAGCGAACCACACCAGCATAAACACATAAGGACAGTCTTCGTCCTATATACAATCTGTACCTTGCTATTTCAGGTAGACTTTTGGAGTGGTGGTATACAAAAGGACAAACCAACAGAATTCCTGGTCCCACCGGGCATGTTTGACAACTTAACTGACAGGCTGGATTCCTGGAAGACTGGTTATGAAATTATCCATGAAAACATTCAAACGTAAGAGTTACATTTCCTTGGCCTCATTCGATTTAAGATCGATACTCCTGCTTTACCAAATGTACGCACATTATGACAACGTTCTTTCTCAACAACCATTTCCCGCGATCTATGAAGAACCAAAACGATAATTTTACCAATGCATTTTTGTCGCGAACCACAGTCTACGAGCAACATTCCTTTATCAGGAACAATTTCTTCAGAGAAAACGTAGTTCATGAGTAGAGAATGCTGTTCATAAAAATGATAGTTCGTGAGGAAATATTTGCTTTTCAGGGAAGTGTAGGCTAAGTAAATCGCCTTTACGCTTCCTAAGTAAAAAAGTCAATTTCCTCTGCTTAAAAGATAACATGATGGCTCCCCGGTGGCCACCAATATTCCCCTCTGTTCAATTTCGCGCCACATCCTCTCCCGTCTTTGTCCTTTCCCGGGGTTCTGCACGAGAGGATTCATTACAGCCTCCTCTGATTGCCTGGAAAAAAGACGGCCCTTGTCTGTAATTTTGGTTAACATATGAGGATACAGGCTCATGCCGGCGTTCCAATAATATTGAGACGAGAACTGTGGGAGAGACGAGAACTGTGGGAGAGACGAGAACTGTGGGGGAAAACCGTGAATGAGGAGACGATTAGTCTCGTAGAAAAAATATTTATCGTAATCTATTTTGCCCGGGGTACGCCACGAGCTATGTTGCAGAGTAAAGCAAGAGGAGGATTGCGAATATTGTCATTTATTATGACGTAAATAGATAAAACTAACTAAGACTCTGCAAGATGGGCATGGACAAAACGACCACCGGCGTGTACAATGAATAGTCCTGAAAGAGGGAACAAAACAAAAGAACTGCCTGAAGGGCCTAAAGGAAAAGTACAGAACATGAACACAAAACTTGAAAAAACCTAACAGGAAATGTATATGAGCAAAGAGAAAGTGGAGCCGACACCCGGGATGGGGGGTGGGGAAAAACGAAGAGAACGAACGTAGGTCTTGTAGACGACGAGGTAGGTGGCTGAATGAGAGACCACGTTGAACTGAACAAAGGAAATATGGGCGACCAATCAGGAGTCGAGTAGAGAAACGTATGAATACAAAAGTAGAGCCTTGAGGCTATAAATAGAGATGAGTAATGCAAAGTAAACCCTAAGGACTGGTATCAAAATAAAGAGACAAGTATAATAAATAAAATAATGACGATAAATGCATTTAACAAGTTAAATTTAATTTATCGTAATCTATTTTGCCCGGGGTACGCCACGAGCTATGTTGCAGAGTAAA
This sequence comes from Phoronis australis, assembly GCA_002633005.1. Taxonomy (NCBI): domain Eukaryota; kingdom Metazoa; phylum Phoronida; family Phoronidae; genus Phoronis; species Phoronis australis. Next base: position 180,924 of record NMRA01000641.1, on the reverse strand, counting down.
ACAAGAGGAGGATTGCGAATATTGTCATTTATTATGACGTAAATAGATAAAACTAACTAAGACTCTGCAAGATGGGCATGGACAAAACGCCATAATGGCAGCACGGGAATGCTGACATCCGACTGACTGTAATGCGCATGTCCGACACAGCGTGCAGTTATAACATCTGCATCGATAGCCTTGGCATTTCTAAAATGTCTATTGGTGTCTAATAAACCTCACAATTTGTTTCCAATGGCGAATGCCTTGGTGCTGCAGACGCCTGATCTTCATATAAACAGACCTATGTTCATATTAAGGCGGTTCTGCACACTTTGCCACAAAGCGGCCAAGTAGCTGTTTTTGCAAATTTGAATTTATCAAAGCAAAAACTTCTCGTTTTAGTTTATCCATTTGAACTAAATTTAGTTCACATCCTAGCACAATAATTGTCATCTAACGATGTGCAGAAACTAACTTCCGGTTCCTATTTAGGTCCTCAAAACGACACCTGGCAAAAAAATTACTCCACGGAAGTCGGCGATGTGGTACTTATTCATATCCAAAACATCGGACGATCAGTCCAGAATGTTGAAAAACGTCCAAAGCTTTATTAAATTGCAATGCGTTTATTTCCTATTTAATGATCGCCTTACTTTTTAAAGCTATTCGCAGAAGTAAATGCTAATTTCATTCACCCTGTAGCTCACCCTTTACGAACATTGACTCATGGTCCCTGTTAAACAATTACCATCATCGAAGAAGTGGCTGTCAAGGCACCATATGCTAAAACAACCTGGAAGTTTCACATGTTTGTTTTCTACATGTTCAAGGCCACTATATTTCCGTGACGCCCGCGGACTGGCCTGTTCGCGCAAAAAGTTCTTAATCTTCTCTCGCACACGTTTCATGTATTCCCTATCGCATACACAAATCCCCCGATCGTTTTCCTGTCTCGCGCATTGTTTCCTGCTCACGAAAGCCATACTTCCCCTCGCGCGCCTTCCCTTTCACTCGGACAAAAGAAAAATGGTCAGGTAGAGGGGACTATGGGTCCGGGAGAGAGAATTGCGTGTGCAAGAGAATTATTGCGCAGGTAAGTATCGACCGGGCAGGAAATCTAGGCGCATTGATGTTTACGTTAACTGCTACGAACCTGAAAACTAATCCTAATGGTGTAAGACTGGTCTAGGGGTGGTCTTTTCCTTTAATCAGATAAGAGGCGATTTCTGGACGTGAGAGGAACTGACAATTACACATTGGTTGGGATCAGACTCAACAAGTTGTTCTGTCGCGGTGTCATTTGATGTGCCGAGCATGGCTTTAAAGTTTAACCAACTGTCGGTACTTTGAAAACTCAGAAATAACTTTTTATAGGAGTGTAAAACAGCTGAGACTAGCAGTTGGTGTCAGAAATCAAAAGTTAGTTTCTTTGACGGAAGGTAGCTCTGAAGCAGCTTTCAGTAACTTCTTAAAATAAGTTCTCGACAAAGCAGAGCCATCGTAGAAAAGTTCTTGCTGAGAACTCGTTTGTTTACTAAGTGCTCTCGCACATTTGTTTTTAGGGTCATTGACAAAGAAATGACACATTTAAAGAAAAGATCTGTTCAAGGACATGCCACTAGACAATCGATAGTGGAGACGTATGCCAGATATAACGAGGTACGTGGATCAATAATAAATTATTCCACGCTGGAGGGATGCTCACAATGCAAAGTTTTTAAAAGTAAAAACTGTGATGAGCGTGCTCATTTTCAAAACAATTCACATTCGAAACGTTTGAAATGTCTCATAAAAAGCACCGCTTAGAAGAGGTACAGAATTCGTATTAAATTTGATTTTCTAGCCCGATTTACACACAAAAAGTATTAAAATCCACAAGTTCACTGTGTGTCACGCTGATCAATATGAATTATCGCAGATAAATTCGTGGCTCAGAGATATGTCCAACCAGAATCCTGAGGTGTCTACACTCATAAATATTGGCACTACCTACGAAGGACGGGATATGTTGGTAATTAAGGTAAATAGACAAAGTGATCTCATTCATCAATAAAGTTTTCATTGTCTTCTTGTTGTGATTCATTGTCGTCATCATTACTGTCATCGTCGTCTTCATCGCTGAGATGTCGACGCCCACAATTTAAAGACCAAACTCTCCTTACAAACACGACCAAAAAACACCGCCAGCATGCTCTTCGCACGGTTTACCCCCTTTATGACATCCTAGATCCATCAATGTTTTCTTCCTCATCGTCAGAGCCATTGTTGTTGTCATCGCCATCCCCATCGTCATCATTGTGACCGTTATAAAAATTGTTATCGCTCTACTGATGGCTAGGTTGTAGTGGATTTTATATATTTTGACATGTTTCTAGATTCGCGCGTACTCTAAGGCACAGTTTGATCGTAGAATGTTTAATGAAACAAGAAGAAAAAGCACATTAAGTTGTGATCGTCGTAATTGCAAACTGTAATTATATTTGCAGATTGGTAAAGAAACTGCGACTGATAAGCGCGCTGTTTGGCTAGACGGGGGTATTCATGCCAGGGAGTGGATCTCACCAGCTACTGTCATCTACATCATCCACAAAGTAGGGCTAAGCGCACAACTTAAGAAAAATCGTTGAGAACTGGCCACCGACAAAATCCACTTGGCAAAATCTATTCCATAGATGGCGTCATGTTGTTTTGCTGGTTTTCTATTGAAACTATATACATTGTGTCTGTTGTCCAAACGCCATGAAATAATCACTAAAACTTAGATGCTTGTTATCAACAACTGTTTGCACATGCTACTCTGCGAACATAAACAACAATCAACGGATTGTAGATATGCTTGCGTCTGAATTGATTTTCACAAATCACAATCTTTCCAGCCTGCAGGGAAGAGATAGGAGTAAAGATGCAGGAACACATTTCAAGGTATCTAAACTACACGGTCAATGGACTCATAAACACGGGCACGGGCGCATGAACACGACTCACGGACCTGCAAACACCGTCCACTGACTTACAAACACGGGAACGAACTCACAAAACACGATCCACGCACCCAAATACACGGGACACGGACTCATATTCACGAGGAAACACGGTTAACGGACCGCCAAACACGGGTCACGGACTCTTCGGCTTCCTGGGTAAGCTGACATCTTCATTTTGTCCGTGACCCGTGTTTGGCGGTCCGTTAACCGTGTTTCCTCGTGAATATGAGTCCGTTGACCGCGTAGTTTAGGTACCTTGCATTTCACTGTCTCAATCACGGATGGGTGACACTAAAACGTTCCCTAAAGATTTTACCTTGAAAACGAGTCATGCAACCAAAGAACAAAACACACGAGTCAAGGAGAGGAAGCCACCGACTGGGTTGTCATTAGCCCCTACTACATTTCCTTCAAGCTCTTTCACAGTCTCTGTCTAACCTGGACTGTTAAGCGCCAGGTTTACTCTTGAATCTCGTGGTTTATATAAAGTAGAAAGTATAGGAGTTCGGAGGTTTGATGTCGGACAACCTTCCCAAAATCTGACCGCTTGCCATTTAACCCATAACTTTCTTTAAAATATGAACCCATTCATGGCTTTCAACCAATCTGAAAACGAGCAGTTGTAAAAGCTGAAACTTTGTTTCACTTTTTCTGGTATTACCGGAATAAATAATGGACAGTTCTCTATGTTTCAGCTTCTAGAAGGCTATAAAAAAGATAACGAGATAATACAACTTCTTAGCGTTTACGATTGGTACATCTTACCAGTTGCCAATCCTGATGGTTATGAATACAGTCATGAACAGGTATGTTAAAACATGACTTTTTGATGATGAAGGTTACAAGACAACGTAAAAACGAAGATACTAGAATTTTGTTCGTTACATTAAAGTTCCAGTAACACATTCATGTTCGAGTAACACATTCATGTTCGAGTAACACATTCATGGTCGAGTATCATATTCAAGTCGAGTATCGCAGTCATGCCAGTATATTGTGTATATACTTGAATATGAATGTGATTATGAAAAGTTTCGCCGTTTCTTTTGTATTAATGCTATGGCCAAAAACTGTTATGGAATACGAGATACTTCCAAACAGTGCACGTCGCAATTGTTGTGTTAGGGATAATGATAATAATATGGACAAGATTTTCATATTGTTGATGGCCAGACACTTATCACAAGAGCTGCATTGCTACGCCATATAATGGCAGTTTAATAACGCATGGCCACTTTTAGAACTCCAGTCGTCTATTTGCATTATTTTGCGTTTCCTGCGAATTTGCTGTCTATGAAACTAAAATCATAAGAATGTTGAAAGTTCTTATTCTGAAACACAAACACTAATCTTACATGATCTCATACAAGTAGCCTTTAAACACGTGTGAGGTCAGCAAATTAAAACTAAGAAAGCAAACGTTTTTATCATTTCAGGACCGCCTGTGGCGCAAAACTAGACGACCAACGTCGGTGAAGGGTTGTATTGGAACTGACGCCAATAGGAACTTTGATTACTTTTGGTCAGGTGACTATATGTTTGAAACCTTTGAAAAAAGAAACATTACCATAGTTCCGCCAACAATTCCGGAAAGCAAATTGTGTAACAAATTTTATAGTTCGATGTGGCAACCATTAGGATAGGTTCAACAGTTATTTTGCAAGATGAAGACAGACTTTCACACGAATTCATGTGTTTCTTACTGAGGAATGTAGGGCTTAAGGTTATGTAAGACCCTTGAAAATGTAAAATTTTGGCCAACTTCCGAACACCATGTCTCAAAATAGGTTTTCCAGATACTCGTGAAACTTTCAGGTGCTATGCTTTATGCCCTGTTCTCCAGCTCATGCCGTCAAGTAATTGTTTTTAAAATATTCTAGTTTTGCATGAAGGGCTATCAAAATTGGATTCGTCTTATCTTTTAGAATAAATTAAAGTTGCATAAAACGAAAACAAAATGATAACTTAAAAAAATGTAGATTTCATAGTGAACATTTGTATCAAACGAAATTTTCTCGTGTTACTTATCCTGTTGTTTTGCTATGAATGTGTCTTTCGTTTTTACTAAATTTTACTAAAATGCATGGTCACATGACCTAAGTAATGACAGGTTTGTATAAAGTAAAAATCAAACTCTACAAAATTTCTAATTTCAGAAAATATATAGCCTACTTTTGCTGATTTAAAGAGAATGCCAACCGATTTAATTAGTTTTTTTACCGTCTTAATCGTTCTATACTCACATCACCTCGTATACGGTCGATTTTTCCTCGCCGAGAGGTGTCACGTTAACCTATGATGAAGGTGAGAAACGACGCAGTGACGTCAGTGGTTCTTCTGCAGAGTGAGTGCCGCTAATATGGTGTAGTGTATCGTTCCCACTTGTGCGAATTATGAAGCTCCGAGGAAAGCGAGTATATCCTTTTTTCGATTTCCTCGAGAGCCCATAATGCTTCGGAAGTGGCTCCCTGTAATGAAGAATGATAAGTACGCCATTGATACCAAGTATGAGGCCGTGAAACTTCTCCGTGTCTGTCAGTGGCCTGCATTTCGTCGATCGGTTATTGGTCAGTTTTTGATTATGGCGAATTGTAGTTGGCCATGAAAACACAAACAATTACAATTAATTCAAGGCGCGAGAACATAACGTTTTATATAACCTGTTTGATGACTGACTCGTTCGTGAGGCTTCTGTTTGGTCCTCTGGGTGCAAGATGTTTTCGCCAGTTCTTTTTCTCAACCCTAAAAACGTCCTATTCACACCTCTGTTTAGATGCGGTGCAAAATCAGGATGGTCCGTGAGACACATCTGCGCTTCTCCAAGAAGGCTTTTCACGTGCGGCAGCTAACGCAAGCGTCAGTCGTTTCCATTATCGTGCAGTTAGCTTCGCAGTCAATTCAAACGGTTTTCGGAACTATCCGTATACCTTCCGTTTTCTGTGCACGTTCACGGAGCCTCTCAATCATTTCTTGATCATTGTATTCCGGTTCGTACTGATAGCCTGTGAAACCTAACTATCGACCAATGAAGTCTTCGTCGGATGAGCACTCGTCCAAGTCCGGATTGCGAGTTGCCACGTTGACGCTTTGTGCGTTCTGTTTCAAAATGAATTATTCTCACCCTACCCATTGCTTATATAAAATTGAAACAAATTATGTCTCATTAGGTACAATTTGTAATGCCTTGGAGTGTTCGAGAGTGCAAATGTTTTGAGAAGCCAGCAATGAATAAACCACTTACCGCCATTAGATGCAATAAACTAATTGACGGGGCCGTGTCAGCGCATGCTAATTCAGTGTTTGCTGACAGAAAGTTGTTGTGAAACAATAACTCGATTTCATATGTTATGGTCAGATGTTAGGGAAATCTCTTTAAACAGTGATTCGAATAATGTGTATATATATGTGTGCCTGTGTGTGTGTGTGTGTGTGTGTGTGTGTGTGTGTGTGTGTGTGTGTGTGTGTGTGTGTGTGTGTGTGTGTGTGTATACATACATGTACACACACACACACACACACACACACACATACACATACACACGCATTATTCGAATCACTGTTACTGTACAACTTTTGCCCTGACGGTTCTGTGGAAAGGTAACCTGTCTTCGCGGCCCCCGACGAGCTAGTTAGTAGAATTGCAGTTTCGCAGCCAATTCACCAAAATAATCACGTGCACATTGTTTCTTTGGCTCACTAGTATAGTCTTTTCGCGACTGGAAGTTTAGTTTCCAACTTTGGCTGGTTTATGTTCGTGATGTCTTCAGTCTGGCCGCGATGCATGCATGGGCCTGATCGGGTTATTCCGAGTCACTGACCGGGATAACAAGCGTTTTGTGTGTTTAGAACTGAAAAATCACAAGTCTAAAATTACACCACACAGCTATGTTCTCCTATCTGTATTTCACGGACGAATAATTTGAATTCATCATCGAACAGACCCGAAACTCCCGCGACCGACCTAGTTGATAATTTGACCTACCGAACTTTGTAGGTTGCGGTACGTTCAAATACCTGAAAATCCGTAACAGCGAAAAAAATAACACGTTTCTTCAATTACTCGATGAATTTGTAAGGGTTTTACATCAAATTTTGATGATTTATTGGTGTAAAACGATGAATTCAAGCGATAAGCTGACACCAGTAAGGGTGTTGTGAACTGCTGAACAGACTGCGTTCGAGCCGATTACGTCATTGGTTAATTTCAACACCTCCGTCTGCCGTTAGGTGTCAGGTAAAACAACTGAAGTTGCTGTTATCGAGTGCAACTACTCGATCTAAATTGATACAAACTAGGTTGTTTTTTGGGTGGCATTCTCCTTTAATAGTTTCGTAGAAATTTGGCTTAGTGTACGTTCTGATGGCCCCAAACATTGCCAAACGAAGGATCACCTGCTTTCAATTCAGTTATCGAAAGTAACTACAGATTTGTTTTCATAAGTTCAGCATTTAAATTGTCAATGATAAATTCATCAACCAAAAATGACAAAATGAAAAGGAAGCAATGTCATTAGGTTCGATTTCATAATTACAGCACTCGATCAAATCTCCGAGTCAGCCGAGCTTCAACCGGGAATTCACAAAGCGGCTAGTCCCATGAAATCTCGTGGCTGCTAACTCTATCACTAGAATCAGGGACTGTATTAGGAGTCACGCACCGGAGTTGGCATTCCATTCGCACAGTTCTATGATCGCAATAACTCGTTTTTTTCTTTTCTAATCACGTGGCCACGGAGTTAACGTTTTATCGTATGAAATGTCAACAGTGAAGCATGAGGCCTAAAGCTACCACCGAATTCTTTTAAGAATTAAAAGCTTAAAGGGAAAGCTCCGAACAATGAACTCTTACTTGATGTCTGGATAATTTATTCCTTGAAACGAAAAAACAATTGTTGGAGTTGTGCTCTTTTTCCAGGAAATGGGACCACTAGTCTGCACGAGCCATGTTCACTGCTGTATGGCGGTGAACAGGCTTTTTCAGAAAATTGTGCTCGAAATCTTGCAAAGTTTGTGCTCAGCAGACGAGAGGAACTGTCAATGTTTGTCACTCTCCACTCCTTTTCTCAACTTGTGCTGTTGCCATGGGGATATACGACGAAATTGCCTCCGAAGTTTCTAGAGTTGGTAAGATATTTTATTCATTTATCTTCCAAATAATGGGTTAAACAACAGGTATCATCATCGGCCATTCTTGAACATGGAAGAGATCCTTAGGTACGGGATTAAAACGAAAGAGAAGGTTGATTCAGTCTCAACAGATAGTTCCAATTATTTGCGCGGGTATCCAGAACTAGACAGCGGCCTACTGATACGTTGTTTTTGGTCAGTATGACGATAAATGTTGCAAATCCCAATAACGTGAGCCGGCACTGCTTATAATGTGACCCTGTACTGCTTACAAATGGCCAAGAACAAGAAGAATGTGGTTCATAAAATCCCATGGCATGAACTGCAACTTGATTATGAGCGGCTGAGTACGTATACTTTGTGGCAGTGCGACATAATTCGGATTTATGTCTGTTATAAATCCGAATTATGTCTGATATAAATTCGAAATATGCCAGTTCACGATTCGCCTTACCTAGATTTGCCAAACAATATGTCGCAAAATTGGACAGCATTTCGCTAGGTCGTTATAAATAACTGGACAAAGACACAACTTACGAGGGAAACAAAAGAAATGAAGTGCAGTTATCAAAAGCACAAATGATTGTTTGGCATTGCTTTTGATGGCTGATATTACAGGATAACTTTTAGCCTTGGCGCAAAGATGTATACTGAACATACAGCTTAAAATTTTTTTGGCTTCCTTGAGTGAACTAAAATATAAACCCATGTTAGAAAAATTGGCGTTCTACCATTATTGCGTCGCATTTCGGCGCCATGAAATATTACGTCACGTATTGGCCAGTTTATTTTATCGTCGATTCTTCATTCAACTGTTCTTCTTCCACGAGGCGCCGAAAGCCGACGCAAGAGATTACACCACAATATTGGCAGCGGTAGAACGCCATTTTTTACGTTTATTGGCAATGTGAACATTTACAATAACACAAACCTCTTGACTACTAAAAAAAAACAGTTTCGAAGTTACACCATCTTTTTTGTACAAATTCTGAATTCAAATCCTTACGAGCACTATGCTTTTCACTCATATGATATTCTTTCATGAAGTTAAAAATCTACTTAGAAATCTTTTTGATCTGAACTTTTGGGAATAAAGAAACTGTTTACCCAATAGTAAAACAATGTTTTTAAAGTTTTCCTTTTTATCAAAAAGCCCAAGAATAACATTGTTGCAAGAGAGAGTGCCGACATACTGGGGATTTGCTTCGTTTAAAATTTTGTTATTAACTTTTGTCCAAAATGAATTTACTGTTTCACATTACCAAACTAAGCGTTTCAAAGTCTCTTTCGATTGTCCACAAAAGGAACAAGAGTCGTCATCCCTAACTTGAATTATTTTTAAAAATGAGTTAGTAGTCAAAATTCTCGTCAAGAGTCTGAACTGAAGCTACCTAATTCTTGAGGCTCTTGTTGTGTTATATAGATGGGAATAGATATTTTCCCAATGGCATGAAAAAATATTTGTATTTACGTTCAGTTCATTGGCCCATTTTGACTCCGCTTTTGAAACTGCAGATCTATAATTTAATTGTGAGCAAATATGTTGAGACCCTCTCCCACCACTTTTCAGTTTCATTAAAATCGTTGGCATAACAGGACAATAGGCATCAAAACTAACAACTCTATCAATACCACATTTCTGTTGGTACTTAAATATCACTGAAATTAGACTATTATACTCCATAAAGTTAGTTTTGATACCTAAAATATCCACAATAAATCTATAGCTCAAAATATTACCGTCTGGGAAAAACAAGTTCTTTATAAAGTCTATGCCTCCATGGCACCAGTTCCTGCAGAAAATATTTTTGCCACGGCCTGCAGGTCACTGCTAAATCATAAAGGTTGGTTAAGAAAATCTGATTTTTGATCTTCAAACAATTTCCAAAAGAGATTACACATTCAAAAGAATCTTTCCAGAAGTGATCATTGTTAATATTAGGTATATATTTAAGTTTACTCAAAGAAGCCATATGGTCTTTAATGACGCTATTTTTGTCAGATTTTCTCTGGTCAGTTTTTTATTCACATCGGCGCAACGCTGGATAATTAGTATACAGCTTTACCCCAAGGCAACCGGCTGGGGTGTATGCAAACTCTTGAAGTCGGTGCGGGTACCGTGCTTGGCGTATGTATGACGTCATATAAAAGCAAGCCGACGCATACGGCGACAAGATATTGCCGCGATGATGCAAATAAGTTCATATTTATGGAATAAAAAGGTTATTACACACACATAGGAATACCATTGCTCTATCCCATCGTTTCATCTGGTAATGTCCCAACCCGAGACCGAATGAATTCGAGATGGAATATGGCAGTAGTATTCCTACGTAGGCCCTATGTAGGATAACCTATACGTTTACCCCAGCTGTATAGTGAATTTTTCCAAAAGTATTCCATACACTCCGTGTATGTCTTACACTTAAATGTGAGTTTCTAAATGGCATCCCTATTGGTGATGATGAGAATTAAAGCCAAAGCTAAGTATTTTGGTTATCAGGATAACAATGTTGTGATCCCGAGATTGCTTTATTTGGTTATCAAGGTGACAGTATTGAGGTCCGAGATTTCATTTCCAGAAACACATTTCCTGCTCAATTCGAGTGCAAACCCAGTTCATTCGATGATGTACTGTGTACGAAATTTTGACCTAGAATTTGAACAGAAGCCAACTTTTCCTTTCTCCTCTGATCGACTCGGTCGAGAAGAAAATGATACTGAGTTTGAGTTAGACGATTGGCCACCAGATTATGACAATACTTTCGCCTGTATTTCAAGCGTCAGTTCCTACGTTAGTATCTGGCTAGAGAGACCAAACATAATATTTAGAGAGAATCAAATTACGTTACAAGACCTACGTGATACGTGTCTTTCTGAAAACGATCTTGTGTGTCCGTTGTATTTTTATTTTTTAAAGCAGCAGCGACTCAAGTTGGCTGCCAGGGGATCATGCATTAAAACATTACAATTCAGCGCCCCTTGTGGCCGCGTTCTTATGAAAAGCTATGATCGAGACCTGAAGGCTGAATGCCTATGATAATTAAAATGATTCCAGTATTTTGTTAACACTCTGATGTGTTTGCAAATCCAAAGAATCAAATTCACAATTGCCTAACTCAAGTTACCTGGATTTCGTGGCTTTGATAATATACAAATTCACGGTTTAAGTTTATTTACTAATATTAGACATATTTGGTTCACTACCGCCGTTTTTCAAAAGATGTATGATTTTCGATTTTTCTTTATTTTCAGATGCGTGTTGGAAACATTGGCGCAGAAGCCATAAACCGTGTGTCACGCAGAAGTTTCGGGGTTGGTACTGCAGCGCGCACTCTTTGTACGTAACAACCTTGACCACTAACAAGTATGGACCGATCCCGAGGGAAATATACCAGGTCATATGGACTGAGGTTTGGCCGAAGGCACTATTGATCGGCTGATGTCCACATGACTTTAAAGATCCGAAGAATCGGTCTATATTTGTTTTATTGTAAGACCGCGGATGCTTCTTTCCTCTGCCCGTTTTGTCTCCGGTTAGATACTTTCCCGGAGTGATGACAAATATGAACAGACCCCGAGGGTGATATCAGGCTACGTGGATCACGAGAAGCCAAACTTTATTTATTACACCACCATTGATGCTTCTGATTCCTTTCGTCTCTTATTTGATAAGCTTGTTTTCACATACTTTGATATTCTGACATCGTCTGCCCGCTTCATGAACTCGTTTTATAGTTGCTACATCGTTTGATCGGTCAGGTCGCGACTAGCTACATTTGGCGTCCAGGTGGCAGGAATGAAAAGTGATATTGAACATTAACCCGGCCAATATAAGGAGGCAGTGTACTGTTTTGGCTGGGCTTTGCTTGGCGAAGCACACATCACACCCAGGGAGGGGGGGGGGGGCGTTTGGCGAAGTGGGTAAAAAGATCCGGCTCAGAGAAACAAAAAGTTCGAGAAAACGAGACAAATTCAATTAACGTACAGTTCACAGACCTGAAGGTGGTACCCCTTTTTTTAAGTCCTCCCTCTTTTTTGTTTGCAAAAGGTCCACTTTGTCAGAGATTCGAGCCCCCCATATTAAGGGCTGGATTTATTGCCTTTCTTCCACTGTGTCGAAACTGTATGAACAGAATGAAACGTTGCGTCAGTTATTTTACATGAAAAGCGCTACACATGACCACAGAAACGTTGATAATGTTCTGACAAGTTGGTCCACTCACTTCTACCAAAGCGAAGTAACACTCCGAAAAAAGTGGGAAAAAGTGAAAGTAGCAGTTTTTAGCCCAAATTCCCTGTCAATACTGGACATAAACGCAGACTAGAAAGCCACTTTTCTAAAGATTCCAAACATGTGGTCCAAACATGCTGCAGTACAACTAGATATTTTTGCAATACTGGGTTGTTTGGGGGCTACCTGAAATCGCAGCAGATTTCTCAGTCGATTAAGCTACACAAAAATCAGTGCTACAGGCTGGGGGCCGCCAGTTTGAACAAAAGTATATCTATAGCTGAACTAGTGGCTTAACATGTTCACAAATACGGACAAACCTGATTGATTGAATCTACATGTAATTCCTAACTCAAAACTGCCGTCTAATTTCTAGGCAGTGTAAACTGACCGCCGCCGGCTGTCTGTCTAAGCGCATAGTGCCACCTGACGCTGTGCCGGAAGTTGCTGTGCCGCGTTTCAAACAATCGGAGGACAGAGATATTATTTGATTTGGTTTTGTTCATTCGGGAAATAGCTAGACAGGAAAAGTGATAAGTATTATGAAATAAGATGAAAAAAGTGTTAAGAAAGAAAATATATATTTTAGCAGCGCCTGGTGTTGACCAAAAACGTATTCTGAGCGCATATCAAGAGAACAATATTCTTAACCATTTGGAACTTGACAAGGATTTGATATCTAAAACAAAATATGGATAACCTAACATTTCCAATGCTTCTTCATTGAAATAACCATCATCACATTCATTATAATATTGTCGTAATTCTCATTATCCACATTCTCCAAAATTTGGACAGCAAAATCTGAGCCAAAATTGAATTTTCTTTTTTTTGTGAAATTTGGAGCACGGAGATATTTCCCTTTTTATATTTCTTAAATTCCAAAATACTTTGTTTTTTCATAACGTAGTCAGAAAATAGACTTGGAAGTTTATAAAAAGCAGTACTGATCACTGAAACGTTGGACAAAAACTGCCAGCAGTGCCCGAGTTTGGGACGGCCAATTGAGCGCAAATTTGCAAAATAAGATTTTTACTAAACGTGCAAGTGTATTCTTGGGAATTTTGATGAAAATGATTTTGCAGCATTTGGAAAAGTTGCTCCCCTGGAGTATCCACGGACGTAAATGATAAGATGGCTGGGACTACGGCCTAAGATTGGGCAAGAACTATGGCAGAGTAGTTTTTTCTTTCCTAAGGTAACCCCATTAGGCATTCATCCATTTTCATGTTGGATTAAGAATATCGGAAATAAACACTGCACCGATAATAGGTTATATTTGCCTAATCTACCACTGAACCCAGGTCACCTCGTCACCCTTAACAGGCAAAATGAGGAGCACGACAACAAACATAGGGGAGGGGGGGGGGGTGAGTGGCACTAATCTTCATCTTTTAGAGCACAAACGTATAGCTGGTATTCAAAATCTGGGTGATATTTATACCTTGTCATGATTATACCTAGTTCCCGAACTGTGTCCCACTTCTACAAATATTGAAAGCGGTCTTAGAATATGACTCGTATTTATACCTCATCTGGAAAAAATCCACCAAATTGTATCCCATTCTCCTATCAAATGATTGTTTTCAAAGCACGTTATTATTCATCTAAAATGACAGCGGGTGAAATGCGACCCAAATCTAAAACAAAAATGAAACATGGCACAAATTTGAGCACCATTTCCCAAACACCCACGTCCACTAGTGCTCCCGGGTAACAAATGGTTTGGTATGTACAGAGGGGAAATTTTTATTTGGCGTCAGAACAGGGACAATACTATGCAGTTAGGCCTACTGTGAAGGGACACACAGGATTGATTGAATTTCTATCTGAAATATACTATTATGTATTAAACACATGGACGCCAAACGATTTCTCAAACCTTTGGCATATCGTTATCGTTGCAGATACCACTACCGGAACCTCGTTAGACTGGGCCTATGGAACTGCTGGTATCGACTATGTGTTCACCTTCGAACTATTTCCAGAATACTCACACTCAACTTCGGGGTTCATAACACAACAGTCAGATATCAAACCCAGTGGAGAAGAGATCTGGGCAGCGATAACCGACATGGCATGCGCGATACCAACGTCAGCAGCCAATCAGGCGACTGCTCGTAACACGAACAAGACGTGCTCTATGACGCACCGACCACTACAAACGTCCAGGGCACTAAGTCGACATTTCTTTCAATTCAATCAAGCCTTGGTAATAACGCTTGCAGTAGTAGTTGGCAATACAGTATAAATGTTATAGGCTGAAAATTGACAAAATCCACGATCAATGAAATGGTAGATCCACCACAACCATCAAACTGTTGAGGGGTGACAAGCCAGGGGAATAGTCGCTATATTGGGGCTCCTAAACTAGTCCTGCCGATACCAGTACCTTCAATTTAATCATCTACGACTGTAATATTTAAGGATTCTTTAACTCCTCCCATACAACCATCTTCAAGAAATTCCGACTAAGATATCCGTTCCATGTTGATAATCACCTGACTGAAGACGGATATCACGTTGTTTGTGTGCTAATTCTATACTGACGTTCGAGCTGAGGTTATCCATAATTTAATAAATGTTGCGTTGTAGGACCTCACAAAATTATGGTAAGGTAAATGAGTTCGGTGCACAATTATTACAGTTTTGTGAAAGAAATGAGAAAAGAATCCTGAATAGAAGATTAGGGAAAGATGCAGACATTGGTAATGTAACATGTGAAACTTATAATGGATCTAGTACAGCTGACTATGTCATCATGAGCAATTATATTGTGGTTACCGAGGAATTGGCGCCAGAGTTGAAGACGATAAAATATTTAGCAAATGAAAACTGAGAAAGAATTGTCATTTAACAGTCCTGTTCCAGATGTTATGAATGAGACCTGATTGTATGTTGTGCGTTATTTACACTGCTATAATTCCGAAAGTTTAGGGATCGAACCGGCTAAACGACGTCGAGTGGACATTGACTTACCTTTTGAACTTTCCACGTCAGAGGTCACTGTTGAAGTAGTGCGGAAGGTGAATATGGAAAACTTTATTGCATGGCCGTATTTCCCTCGACAGATTCAACGCGTATGGGATAAATATAATTTTTGTTAGCGAACTTGGTACTGATACGTTCGTAATTTCGGAACAGTCTCCTTTCGTTTGGTGTGCAGGAATGAGGTAACAACCAAGAGACATAACAAATAAACAAAAACAGTAACTATATTTCGTGACTTTATGTCACATCATCAGGCAATGAGAGGAATGAGAATATACAGAGCGAAATTAAAAGTGAAATACACGTGACAGCATACAAGAAGAGAGTGGGAATGCAACACCCGGTACAAAGCCCGCAACTCTATCTAAACAGAACCAGCGTGCGATACACACCTGTGAGCTGTTCATTCAACGCAGGTTTTTTTATGACTAATCAATAGCGATTCCAAAATCTTTAGCCGAAATATGTCATTTTCAACATAACGAATGATGGTATTGTGTACTATTTCCTGTCTAGTTATTTTTGGGCCATGTTGGTGTACAAAGTGATCTTGAATGGATTCCCCTGAAAGTGCATGGACAACCGTCGCGCCAAGAATGTAACACTGTTCACGAGAATAAGGACGAAGACATTCATCCATATGACATGTGAATTGGTAATACCCCCGTCACACCCATAACGCTAAATCGTCGTGAGAGACCATCCGGAGTTAGTATCGGATGCAACTCCGGACGGTCTGGGGTCAACAGAAAACCACAGTTCAACTGTGAGTCTACACCAATGTGATAAACGAGAGTAGTTCTACTTGCTGAGTCAGCTGCAGGTATGCTTATCTCTTTTTTAATGACACGCAATGTTTGAGTGGGCGAAGCGTTTTCAAAATAATGTGGATAAATAAGTGGAGTGTGAGACCCCTATGCAGTTAAATCCTCACGTTATGGGAGGTGCTGTGCCACTGCGGTGCTTGTACGGCAAAAACCGCAGTGGCACTGCCAAGATCGCCGTGGTTCTGCAGTGGTTCCGCCATTGATCGCCGTAGCACCGTGGAAAACTGTCGAAACCGCGGAAATTCGCGATGGCACGGCGGAAACTTTGAACATATTCAAAACTTCCGCACTGCCACCGCGGGTTGTGCCGATCCGCAGTGGGATCGCCGCGACGTTGTCGTGACCGCCGTGGCACCGTACAAGGTCCGCAATAGCACCTCCATCATCGCCGTTCTTCCGCTGTACCACCGCCGTGCCATCGCCGAAAACGTATACTGAAAACCGTACGGCGATCCCGTGGCGCAAAGAAAAGCACGTTTGGCCACTGCTCGTAATCTTTCACGACTGGTATTTTTTGTCAGAAGGTGACGTGACTTTATATTCTGATAATAAATGACTACATAATCTGTCACCAGGTTTGACTACCTTAACATTAACCCTTACAATCCTCTTAAGCACATGTTCGTCACTCAGATAATTGTTAGACATACAGGTCTTATAATACACGTGAACGAGACTCAAATTTAAGGTGACTTTGAGTTAGTCACCTTGGCCCCCTGCTTCCATTAGTTCTCCTGTGAACTTTATCAAATAGTAACTGAGCATTTTGAAATTGGCGTCTTGGTAAAGAGGTTATTCTCAAGCGCCGCTGTATTTCAGAAGCCTTCTTACCTTAAAGCTTACATCTTTCCAAAGCTCGCACAATATTCAGCACACCAATAGGGTTTGCTTGTTTTAAATTTCCTTTTCAACTTCTAGTTATAGCAAAATAATTTTCTGTCCATCTCATCAAATATATACTTTCAAAACCTACTGCACGTAGAATCAATGTTTTCTTGGTTTGCTCTACAGACCAAAGTAGAACCAATTAATTCTCTCATAGCCGCATTGAAACTTTCAGATTTCATAGTCTTCCGGAATTGACCATTAGTGTCACGTGCTCAGATTAATCAATCATATATGTACAAGACTTGCTTTTGAGCGTCTGCTTCACTTGTAACACTTGTGAAGTAAAAATTTTGTAATTACGATGCCTCCCATAGCTTAATGGTCGAGCATTGACGTAAAGTCGTGTATTAAGATTTGGTTAGACATACCAAATCTTGTCATAATCAGTTCTAAAATTCAACAGTTCTAATCAGTTCTAATCAGTTCAACACCTCTAATGAGCTCTGAATAGTTCTAATCAGCTCTAGCCAATGAGATGTGTTTATCTCATTGGCTCTAACCAGGTACAGCGGCTACAGGTTCAGTCCAATGAGATATATTTATCTCATTGGCTCAATCAACATTAGCTTCAGCAACAGTTGGAGAAGCAACATTTCAGTACCGGGTAATAAAAGTTGCGTTATACAGACGGCGTTGTTTTTTTACATCTATCTGCTCAATCGATACCAACAGGCACTTATTACACAGAATGGTAAACCACAATAAGGAATGGTAAATAACAGATAATCTATGGCTTATCAAAACGGTACAGTGTATAATCGTCTAATCATGTATGCGCCACATGTTTAATCAGCGACAGGCATTTTTCAGGTTTCATTTTCTCCAAGAGGCGAAAGTGCATGGTAAAACCATCCTAAACGCCTTTATTCACAACTACTCCGTAACTGGGACGAAGAAAGATATGACAGACTGTGGGTTTACATGAGCCCGTCACATGGTTGGCTGTAATTATTAGGCTTGATTGACTCACCTGTCACATGGTTGGCTGTAATTATTAGGCTTGATTGACTCACCTGTCAAGTCAGTGACAAGGGCGGATCCAGGATTTTGAGTTGGGGGGGGAGGGGGTGGAGGGCCAGGGCAGATATTCGCACCCCGAGCTGCCAAATTGAATGTGGGAGAATTTTAGGGGGGACATGGCCCCCTTGCCCGCCCCTTCCCCCTAAATGCCCCACTGCTTACGTAAACTTTATGAAACTGGACCAATTAATGGGCTTTTTTGCACACTTGCCGGAGTCAGAGAAATGAGTTGTTGTGTCACGTGACCATCACGAGGAGGTGCTTATAAAATTAGGTAGCCTCGCGTAGCAAGGCGTCAGTGAGTGTTCGAAACGTAGAATTATCGCGGAGGACAATGCCAGCGTAAAAGACAAGACGACATTTAGAACTGGCTCGGAGAGAAGTAAGCGATAAAATCTCTGTAGTCGACTAAGATGCGTATTCAAATTTCAAAGTAGCTGAGAAACTTTTTGGAGTTTTTTAAGCTGCGCTACATCCGAAAACCGGCGGATCGACAGCTAACAAGCGTTCTCTCAAGCAATGGCATTTCTAAAAATAACCTACGGTCTTAGTTTAATGCTTGAGTATCACCTACAATCTGTGAATCCTACGGATAACGAAGGGTAATATTTTAACGCACACAAATCGTCTCCCGAGTTTAAAATAACGCCACTGTCAGGACTGAATAAGTCAATGTATCACTCCAGTAACCTTCACCATTCATGCCGGGGTTATTTTCTTGAGTATAATACACGTGTTGAAGTTTATTAGGATTGTTTCTCGATCGCTTTCCGCTAGTTATTAACTGCTCGGTCGAAGCATACGTAACTAGTAGAATTAAAAGTATACAGTTAGTACTATACACTTGCGGTTCATGGCAATAGGGCCGTCCCGGATTACACCGTGACAGCGACACTCGAATCTCGCAGTATTTACCCGCAATGCCGTAAACATTCATCAGGCTCATTTGCTGCCTTGTTTCGAGCCACTGGAGTTTCATATGTTATTTGTTGTCGTCTGATTCTTAACAAGTTTATCTCGGTTGCATTACTCTATTCGTTCTTCCTATGCTAACGACGTATTAAGTGTTGTGTTGAGGGCTACAACACCGGCGTGAAAAAGTTTTATAAACTGGACAAATATCCGTGGATGCGTGATCTAAAATTCTTTGCCTTCCCGACATTAATGAGAGACACGAGAATGTGCCCAGTAATTTCAAAAACTAGATCACGTACTTTCTTATTTCCGTAATAACGGCGAATAAAAGTCATCTATAATGCATACAAACATCTCCTGTTGAGTGACAATATCTGACGAGTGCAGTTTTCAAATGCATATTCTATGCTACTGTTACTGAATGCCGAAGCGTGTCAGTTTGCGTTCTTTCCAGGAATCGTCATGAAAAAATGCATGGAAAACTATGCCTCGACATTGTTGTTCTCAATGCAGAGTAAATAATCGTTATCAGATAAATACATGCAAGGTTGGTTACATTTAATTCAACCGACATCACAACAGTCGCGTTTCAGATTACACTCTTTCCAAATGCTTGAAAACTGTGCCTCGGAGTTGTTGTTCTCAATGCTGGGTAAAGAATCGTTATCCGATAAATACATATGTATACAGACGTTCTCTTGTACTACACAAGGTTGATTGCATTCAATTCAACTGATATTACAATAGTCGCGTTTCAGTTGGCATTCTTTCCAAGGATGGTCATGAAAAAATGCTTGTAATGCTATTCCCAGAAATTGTTGTTCACAATGCTGTGTAAGGAATTGTTATCAGTTTTCTTTATTTTTGCTTCGATTCCGTTATCCTCAGAAATTTCAGGCAGTATTTCCAATTTCTATATATTATTATTACTGAAACCATGGATGAGTTAATCCAATAATAATTTATGGTGCCATGTCACGGATTTGGATCATACTATGCGTTGCAGTTTACTTTCTTTTGTTATATTACTAAAATGTAGTTTAAACAATTCCTACTCTGATAAATAGTTCAAAAGTCGGGCACATCAGTTTTCGCTCAAAATCAGTGTCAAATTTTAGCATGAAATCTCATTTTTGTGGTATTGTAAAAATTATGGAAGCTGCTGGACAGTGAAATAGTTTGTGTAATCATAGACTATAGTCTATATTCGTCTTTTTATCCGTTTTATTCAGAAAACGTACTTAGTCGGCACGCATCTGTTTGCAAATTTTATACTGAACACGCGGTATACTCCATGGATGGGCGGACACAGGTTATCGCTGACCGGTGGACGATAAACTGAAGACTGGTTCGAGTTAATCAGTNATTATTACTGAAACCATGGATGAGTTAATCCAATAATAATTTATGGTGCCATGTCACGGATTTGGATCATACTATGCGTTGCAGTTTACTTTCTTTTGTTATATTACTAAAATGTAGTTTAAACAATTCCTACTCTGATAAATAGTTCAAAAGTCGGGCACATCAGTTTTCGCTCAAAATCAGTGTCAAATTTTAGCATGAAATCTCATTTTTGTGGTATTGTAAAAATTATGGAAGCTGCTGGACAGTGAAATAGTTTGTGTAATCATAGACTGTAGTCTATATTCGTCTTTTTATCCGTTTTATTCAGAAAACGTACTTAGTCGGCACGCATCAAATTTTATACTGAACACGCGGTATACTCCATGGATGGGCGGACACAGGTTATCGCTGACCGGTGGACGATAAACTGAAGACTGGTTCGAGTTAATCAGTTTATTAATTTCGGCCACACGTACTCAAGTCTACTCAAACAAAACGTACTACGTAATGTCTGTTCTACGCTGCAGCCAGTGCTGCAAAACCTTGACCAGGGGCGGATCCAGGATTTTTAGTTGGGGGCGGGGCAGAGTATCAGCCAGGAATTAGCCCGTCAGACACTTACACCCCGAATTACCAAATTTAATGAGAGAATTTTAGCGGGGGGGGCATGACCCCTTGGCCCCCTCTAAATGCGCCACTGAGTGTAGACACTACAACACACTCACTGATGGTCAAACGAGACATTTATGTGATACAGAGAAAAGAAAAGATGTAAGATAAATGTATATTCTCAAAATTTTAAATCAATATAAATCAGACATTGTAATGATTACCTGAACCTCCTATGAACCATGCACATATTGAACAACTCATGTTCCTTACAATATTTCTTTTTATCACTCCTGCTGGTCTGCTCACTCGCAGCTTGTCCGTTAAAGGCTTTGCAGGTTGTTATAGCCCAGTTGTCTGTCTGGTGTACCGACTTGATACTTTATATATTTTCCCATTTGGCAATTTGTACCCATTTGATACTTGTCATTGAATTTGCCATTTTGCTCGACCCCGACTTGGTAGGCAATCGGCCAATACCCATTTGGTATTATGTACCCATTTGGTACTGTGCTAAACTAGCTGTGCCACTTGGTATACGATACTCAATTACACATTGGGTATCGTAAATGTGTGTGTTATCTCTTATAATTAAGGAACCCACCTGGTTCCTTCTGCGAAATATTTATTTGTAGAGCTGTCACCCTGAAATTCCCAATGCAACTTAAAATATATTATTCATACTATTTTAATTTGTCCCCAATAACTACAGATACGCCCAGTCTACTCCAAGCTAAAATTGGGAAAAGTCGAAATCGCCAAACAAAATATGTTAATAATTAGATACATGACAAACGAAGCTCTGAATCTAAATCACAAGAAATAAATCAATTAAAGAATTTCATCGGCAAAATACTTATGAAATTTGGAGGAATCTCAGCTCAAAGGATCGAAAAGTTCTCTACCTAATAAGAGGTAAGGAAAAACAACATAAACGTAAGACCAGGTGATTTCTTGGCATGCTGCAATGCACTGATGCGGAAAGGACCAAAATGGAAATGTCACTCCATTAACATCTCATTAAATGTTCTAGCCGTCACACTGGCTTTGATGAGAAAATTTTGAAATAATTCCAAGTAAAAATCACTGTCTAAAGAGATACCATATAATGGAGGCAGCATAAAAAAAAAATGTGGGGTACACGGAAAAATGCGGTTAGGCTGTGTACAAGGTGGTTCGTAGGCAAGAGATGAGTCTCAGTGGCGGATCTAGGATACCATAAGGGGGGCCAAGATGATGTCTCAGAGAATTTGTATGCACAGGCCGGCCCGAAAGTTGCGGGGGCTGGCGATGTGCACCTAATGTTGCCAAATTCCATCGGAGGACTAAAAAAAACGGGAACACGATTCCGCTGCGCTCTGCCTCCCTCCCCCCGTTGTCATTCCAAATTGGTGCACTCGTTTCTTCACGCTGTTGCTGCTCTTTATTTTTCCTTGCACCAGCCCCCTGCCTCCCCCTAAATCCGCCTATGAGTCTTGACTAGTATATTGAAGACTGTCAACGAATGATGAGAACAACTCTCAATGTGGAGAAACAACTACTAATCAACTCATGAAAACTACCGATACTACTACATAAAATACAAGTGAAAGTGATATATATATATATATATATATATATACAGAGAGAGAGACCAGAGAAACACGAATTAACCAATCAAATAAGATGAACAAATAAAGGATGCAATATTCTGACAAACAAGTAGTTCTAGGAATGGTAAGTGTTACTCATCTTCTACTCTAAGAGAGTGGTGATAAACAACAACAGTAAGTTACGTAATACGATGACTAAACTGTATGAAGCAAATACACAATAACACATTCTGTCACAAAATAGGAACGTTATTTTCCCATGGAAAAGTCAAGGGGGTTGTTACAGAACCCCCAAACCTCATTTACAATTATGGTAACTGTGTTTGAAAAATATACTTCAAGAGCTCAGGATGGATAACCTCAGCAGATTAGTAAACAAACTACACCTTAAACACAATAAGATAACAATATAGAGCCGGACATCACTGAGCTGAACAAAAGTTCATTTACCAAATAAGTTCAACTGTGGCATACAGCACGACTACAAAAAATCTGACAATGGTAGCTGTTAAGAAACCAATCCTCAATACATAGAATGAAACTACAGTTTAAGTGCATAAAAAATCACCAATTTGATATCAACAACACTAAAAACAACCCCACCAGTCGATCAGCTGTCACATTAGAACACTCAAAAACCTCATGTGACAATACTGCTGATCTGAAGTTATAAGCATTTAATGCACGATACATTCTACAAGAATTGGGACAACCAATCAGAACATTCAGTCATCCTCTACACGGTTGAGCTGAAAAGTCTTGAGATATTGCTGCTGGCACAGAGGTTTTTGGTATAATAAAGAATGACAAGGTATAGCGTTTGTGGTAGTTGTGAAAACTGAGCATTTGACCACATTGTGGCATGGATAGGAAACAGGCTGTGAAACTTGTGTGTATGTGAACATAGTGCACTGACCCTGGATATGAAACAGACTGATACAAGAAACTTGTGTGTAGGTGAACATAGTTCACTGACCCTGGGTTCGTTAATACATCACACTCATGTCCGTGGAGCTAAGAAGCTTTCAGCTAAAGTGCATTTCTTCTATTTTCTCATTTTTGGGATGTTGAATTCAGGTTGCAATATGCACAATGAAGGACAATGCTAACAATACAGTCACTGATCCAAACAAGGTAAATAATGGTTTTAAGCACTTTAAAACTCCTAGATGTCTTAGCCACTAGCACCAAACATGACTTTCAGAAGACTACTGTTTTGCAGTCTAGTTCTTCAATTCTGCAAGAAGGCAGACATCCATGGACATTTTCAGCAGATAAGCACCACCTTCTAGGTCCTATTCAACTTTTAGTTAATAGAAACCCTAGGCCTTTGCAGATGAGTCAAGTCTTCCTCCATGAAATTCTCAGGCAAAGGTGCCCACCGTCGATGTAGGATTGTAGACACTTCATTAGCAAAATCTTGCAGTTGTCTATTCTCATCAACATTAAGATCAGCCAGTCTGCGTTCCATTTGCGTCATGACAACTTCTCCAGAGCTTGTGGTTGAGATCACTGCATTCTCATCATAATCACTTGCAGATGACTTGAAAACAACCATGTCTTCCTTCACTTCAAACTTATGCCACTTGTCACCCCTGGTGGCAGCAAGCTGGAGAACAGTGTTAGCTGTGATTGGCCCACAAGATGAGAAGTGAGTCATGTGACTGCAGTTATCAACCAATGACATCAACTGCTCATCAAAATCTCCACTATCTGAGTAATTAGTGAATTTCGTAAGGGTTTTGCAATACTTTTCAGAGAATGACTGAATGTCAGATGCCGAACAAGATGAAAACTTCATAAAACTGATCTCAGTCACTGGCATTTCTCGTTTCATGTACCCAGACCTTTCAACATATGGGATTCTGTTTACAAAATTCACATGGATCTGGAGCTGTGGACAAGACTGTGAAAGCATGGTCCATGACTTACGAGAGATCTCGTAGAGACCTTTCTTCGTGTGTGGTGAATAGATTACCATAACTTGAAGACACTTCAATCGACCAGCTTTGCTCAGTTCTTCTACAACTTCTGTTGTGAGTAGATCAGAGCGTAAACTGAAAGATGTGAGGTAGTTAAAGTGCTTGACAGCTTGCAATACATCAATTATCTCAGGTATAGGAGCACTGACTGTTGACCAAGTTGATTCTGTTGCACAACGGTACAACAAGTTCAACTGATCCAAGTTTTTTAGTCGTTCATTGGACACAAGCCTCTGGAGAATATTGACCTTATCAAATGAGGGCCAGCTCTTTAAGAAAAA
This sequence comes from Phoronis australis, assembly GCA_002633005.1. Taxonomy (NCBI): domain Eukaryota; kingdom Metazoa; phylum Phoronida; family Phoronidae; genus Phoronis; species Phoronis australis. The sequence goes on along the minus strand of NMRA01000641.1, from coordinate 156,145 downwards.
GCATTTTAACCTGAATGCATTAGTGACTGCAAGAGAGACTGACTCCAGATCAGTCTTGCTCATTGACAAGTCATTTTCATTGAGAGTGGAAGGTGCAATGCCAACCTCTAGCGTAAGACTCCTCAATCGACAGCTTTTCCCTAATTCAGCAATGATATCTCTGTGTTCTTGAGAAAGCCCTGTGATTATGCCATAGAAGACAAGAGTCAAATCCTGAAAGTAGCAACCATACTGTTCTATCATTTGTTTGTACTTTCTAGTCAGGTGGACATCACGGGGACGTCGCAGAAGTTCGCCAGGCATTTTTCCGTCCTCGGCGGTGAACTTTATGGTAACAGTATGCCAAACCGAAGGATGATGAAAATGTTCCTGTAATGTGTGACATGTCTGGGAGAGTCTGTATCGATCTTCCAAAGACAGTTGTTTCAGAATGCTTATCCATGCTACCTCTGGCAGGTGACTGTAATCTGGCTGTAAATATTGGCTCATCTGGAAAACAACATTTAAAAGGTAAATTCATTTGCAGGCTCTTGATACCTTTTACTACCTGGTCACTGCTGTAGGGTGCAACTTCATGTGCTTATAAATGGCTCTCCAATCAAGAAATGCCAAGTTTGCACTAACATTCTTCAATTTGGGATAAAAACATTTGCTAAATGTTCATTTGTCTGCATTTCAAAACGCTTACTACATCAATGTAAAAACTCAAAATTTTATCAAACATTATCAGTAGATATACTAAAAACATGATAAAAGCAAAGTAAATTTTCCTGAAGAGTAATTTTGGTTCAAAAGTCTGTCCTTGCGTGTTCTTAATAGAATAAGAAGACAGTCGAGTAGTCTTCAATCATCAAATTTAATTTTATAGTAATCGCACGCAAAGAAAATTTTTGGCACGTTTTGTCATAATTATAGGTAATATTGGAAGGTTAACAAAGGCTTACTAGTTAGTACGGTACACTATTAACCTTGGGATGATTCAAATGGTGACATACCCAAATTCTCCCAAACTGTGTTTAAGTAGGACACGGGTACCTAAGGATGGTCCAAGAATTTGTTCTCTTGACACTTGTAAAAAGCAGACAACTCACAAAAAACAAAACCACAGGATTGAAAGGTGTTTCACAAGCAGTTTACTAGTGACCCTAGATGTAGCCAGTGAAAATTATGAATTATAGGATAGAATTAATGAATTATGGGACATTTTATCATGCGCCCACATATTTATATGTGGACGCATTATTTTATTTACTGTAATATTTAAAATGATGGCGGCCTCTTCAGTCACAGCACTGCTTTCCAAGAGGGCCAATTCCATAAGTTAAGATTTCTTGTCCGTCAGAATATCTTGTGTCAACTGACACCCCAGTCCATGACTCTCCTGGATAAATCAGCAACTGCCATCCCTTGTTTGAAATTGACCACCACCATCTGACATACATTAAGAGTTTTTATGCATTGAAATAGAAAAGGGCTCAATTTCCAAGCAGCCGGTATGTCACAGGATGCAGTACATAATACAGGGCGAATTGTTACATTCTAAGGCTTCAAAGGATTTACATGAATTTTGTTCCAAAAAAATATTTCAATTTCTCCCAATTCAATCAAAATCATCACAGTTTGTTGAAAGACTATTTATCAGATTCAGCCTCGCCAATACACTCTTTCGATGCCTGCCACAAAAAAGCTGATTTCGCTCTCGTGAGATCCTATGCCTGCAACTGTGTTTTATACATCTAGAACCAGACAGACAACAAGAGTTAATTTATTGTGGAGCTGAATAAGCACCAGTCTTATAAGTAGTCCTGCACTTCTTTCATTTCATTTATCTCATTCCGCCCGTCCCTGTGGATGGGCATGAGCTGTCTTAAAACCTCTTGTGGCGCTTTTTTATTGCCGATCTTACCAGAGATTATCATTTTTTATTTTACTTATCTGTATGCATCATATTTACTTGTAATTGTAATAGTCATAACAAATGACCTTTTATCGCTTACTTCATCTCTGGTAACGAGCTTGCGACGCACGTATCATTTACTTATTATTCGGGACAAAAACCGATCATAAATGGTATTTCACTCGTTAAATATATTTATGTGAGCATATGGACCAGTCTTACTCCTCTCCCCCCTCATTTCGGTCTATTCCATTATTCCTTTGTGTAGGACTAAACGTCGTTTTCTCAGCCTTCGTATTGGTCTGTTGTTATCACGTGCCTTGAGTTTGGTCAGCTCTTCGCTCCTATAGGCTAATGATTGTCACGCATCCTTAGGTTTTTTCTTTGTTATTATAACCTCGTTTTCAGTTCACCTTTGTTTCAGCCACATTATCGTATGTTACAAAATGTAGTAACTTTTCCCACCCTCTTCCTCCCAGTTTTCGTCATTCTATCGTACTTCCACGTGGCCGGCGCTTTTTTATTGCAAATCTTNCCCCCCCCCCCCCTCGCCACCATATTTGTACCCAATCTCCCACGTCAGCCCTAGGTGGGGGCACAATGGCGCATTTAGGAGTGACCAAGGGGCCATGGTTCCCGTAAAGTTATCCCAGATTCTATTTGGCAGTTCGTGGGTGCGAATTTCTGACGGGTAAAACCCTGGCTAATACTCTGCCCTGCCCCTCTCCCAACTCAAAATCCTGAATGAATCTGCCCCAGTTACAGTCCCGGGGGGATGAAGCCATCAAGAGTTGAGTAACCGTGAACCAACACGAAGAGTAAGAGGCGCTGCCTCAAGTAGCTATAGCTTAGATCTAACAATGTGTAGAGTAAGAGGCGCTGCCTCAAGTAGCTATAGCTTAGATCTAACAATGTGTAGAGTAAGAGGCGCTGCCTCAAGTAGCTATAGCTGAGATCTAACAATGTGAAAATACGAAATTTCCGACAAACTAAAGTTAGTTGCTGGTAAGCTAAGCTGTGATTCAATTGAGACAGGCAGCTCGTGCAGGCCACCAGTGCTCACTCTAAGGTCAAGATTGGTTTTATTGTGATCCAGTTTCGGGAAAATTTTATTTTATTATGGTCATTCTTTGAAGGAGTTTTTTTTCTGAAAAGTTGAGGTCCCGAAGCCCCTGGTATAGTGCCTTTGAGGCTGTTTCAAAATGCCTAGTTGAAACACGACCAGTAGTTCAGTTTCTGGTGGCTGGGGAAAAGGACTGTGTCCCAAAAATGCTGGCATACACTTTCTGAACGCCTGCAGTTCAAATTCAGTTCCCATGGATCACTGAGATTCTGCGCGCCGGGCCTACTGCAGGGTTACACCTTACAACGAGGGTACGTCAGTCATGACGTGTACGCGAATCAGGACAAGCAATCAACTCAGTTTCGAAGACATTACAGCGTTTTCCCATTGTCCCCAACTTGTTCGATTCTATAACCCAACAAGTTGGGAAGATCACCCCTGTAGCCAATATCTTACACGACTGATTAACTCCATTCTGGCATTTAGGGTTGGAGGGGGGCTCTCTTTTGTTCGATAATTGCTCTAATCTCCGATCAGATCGTATCTAGCCGGACTGGGCTGAACTGCTAAAAATGAAAGTTAAGTTAAAACATATTTGAACACAAACCAATAGCATTTCTGAATTCCTTGTCAAATGCTGATCATGTTTAGTTTTTGAATTACCAAAATCGCCCAACTACAACATGTCATACGGGACAAAAGACTGTGCTGGGCTGTCAACAAAGGAGCCAGATGTTATTGCACGTTCAGAGCCCCTCACGCCTGGAAAAGTTGCTGAACGACATGAGCAAAAATTCATTGCCCAATACTACTGGAAACTGAAAACACCAAGGAAGTGCAAAGACAACCTTTCCAAGCAATGAATTTAGTTGTATTTATTTGAGAATTTTTAAAACGATTTTTTTATCTACAGTTTGTGAATCTGAATTTCATCAATGTTTTTGAGTGTTATTTTAGATATGCAAAAATTGTCTATACATGCACTAAGTGTACTTTACTATTTGGGGATCGAGTTTTTCCAACTTCAGGCTGCAATTACATTCACTGAAACATCACCAATTCTTACAAGATTGGCTTCTAATTGTAAAAAATCGTCTATGAATCTATTGATGTTCATAGATACATAAACAAGTAAATCAGAAACCAACGAATTTGTTTATCAAAACAGAATGTTATAAGCAGTTTCCACAGCCATGCTCACAGACTTTTGACGGGTAACTGGGGGAATATGGGAGATGGGGCATTTATATTAAGGCGTATTTTTGATCATTTCAGAGGTACCTATAACGGTTCACAAGGTAAACTTGAACTCCAATGACAAAAAAAACACTGAAATCTTTGTTTATGATTGCGAGAGTTCTTTAAGTACCCCCTTTTGACATGTATATGGTCATCACAAATAGTGGCCTAGACAGCAGTGTTTTCCACATGTGGAAATTCCTAACAAACAACTCATAGTAACCATCTTTAAAAAAGATAGTGATACTGCGAGAAACAGTAACATCGGAAATAATCCTTTTGTGTAATTCACAAATAGTGGTCTTCACGTCCTTCAAATTCCACCCTTTCGATGTTGGCAATCCTACTGCATTTTTTCACATTTTTGGTTGTTTGGGTCGAATAGCTGTGCTGAATGTTTTGTGTTTTTTTATGAATTTGGAATCTCAACTTCCATCGTGAATACTTGGCAGTGTCGGATTTTCATGTACAGAGGGACAAGGGTAAATTTCCCCCGAACTGCTCCACCGAGAGAGGGTACCATCTAAAGGCGACACCTTAAGATGGAAGGATAAACATCATTAAGCTTGGAAAAAGGGTGACAGTGAATTCCACCGTCGTGTGGTCTCAAAACGATGCAGGGAATGACCTCCTTGCACAATTTCACAAAAAACAGGAAAATAGAGGTAATCGATTCCAACATTGGACCCTCTCTCCGTGAGCGGGCTCTTAAGAATTTATCAATAAAAACACAAAAAGGGTGGCCACTTGAATGTCATCAATGGCCTCCTTCAAGGGCGGGGCCCCTAAACATGAAAATATCTATATTTTCAAATATCAAGAAATGCGCAGCAATTTATGTTATCGGTCAGGTCATCAATTTTTCTCAAGTAATATACAGTTTTGACAGAAAAATAATGCGAAAGTTGTCTACGTTATCCCTTGCCAGAGAAAGGCATCTGGAAAAATGTAGTTTTGCATTTGCAAAACTGACTTATTGAATTTAAAAATCCAGTAAATTAGTATGCTCCGCAAAAGCTTTGCTTTACAAATTGTCTTGATTTTTCAAAATATAATTGATTTTGTGAACATTTTGAAGCGCATTTATACGACCTGTGCTGCAAAAGCGGAGACCCTAACGACAATGTCCTGGCCAGGGTCCTCAAAAGGTAAACCATGCACCCATGCAGAGTTGTTAAATGTTCTCTTGAATTTTCTCTCTTATCTGTATTTCGCAGTCTTTCTTTTCTTAATGTCCCCGGCCCCACGCCTATGCAGGTTGCCACAGTTTAACCCTGATGCTTGAGCATTTTTGGGGGGCCCGCGCCCCCCGCTTCCTACGGCCCTGCATATGTTGATCATAAATGGTATTTCACTCGTTAAATATATTTATGTGAGCATATGGACCAGTCTTACTCCTCTCCCCCCTCATTTCGGTCTATTCCATTATTCCTTTGTGTAGGACTAAACGTCGTTTTCTCAGCCTTCGTATTGGTCTGTTGTTATCACGTGCCTCGAGTTTGGTCAGCTCTTCGCTCTTATAGGCTAATGATTGTCATGTGTCCTTAGGCTTTTTCATTGTTATTTGTAACCTCGTTTTTAGTTCACCCTTGTTTCGGCCACATAGTTGTACATTACAAAACGTAACTTTTCCCACCCTCTACCTCCCCGTTTTCGTCATTCTATCGTATTTCCACGAAGCCGGCGCTTTTTTATTGTCCATCTTACCAAAGATTGTCATTTTTTATTTTACGTATCTGTATTCACCATATTTACTTGTAATTGTATTAGTCGTAATAAATGACCTTATATCGCCTAACTCTGTCTCCTTTTCATCTCTGGTAATGAGCTTGCAACGCACGTATCATTTATCTATTATTCGAGACATATGCAAGTGGTGGAGTGACAAAAGCAAAACGTAAGAAGTCAAATCTTCTAGTAAAAAAGTGTTCACAAGATTGCAATATCCACATGTGCAGGTTATTGTTTGACAAACAATTCAAGTTTATTGTATGGACCGTATGGCACTAGATTCTCTTTCACTGTGCGGACTTCCTACTAGTTAAAGTTAAACAAGTTTGGTTTACCCACTACCTCCTTTTGGCTTTACCAGAACTTGTGTCACAGAATCGTCCAACAGTTTGAGGGACTCAGCTTCCAGAGTTTCCTCAGATATTTTCACACATACCCGATCTTGAAATCAAGTCGAATTCCAAGCACTCCCTCAGCGCCAGCGGACCCAGCCCCGTCTGGCTATGCCTAGGGCCAGGCATAGACCGAAGTTGAGGAGCGACCAAGTAAACCGCAGTCCTGCGTGACTAAGTGAGGGACTGATGCTGGGTACCGGAGTCGCAAAGCTGCGGCTGAAACTAAAATGCACATCAAGAACACGACACAAACCCTGCATAATCGACTGGGTACCATTAACCTACCTTCTTGGCAACTCATGTCACACTTTCAATCATACTATAGGTGGTGCTGTGTCAGAGGGTGTATAATGACATCACGAAATATTCGTTTTCCCACAATGCACATTAGACTTCCTCTTTTACCCAGAAGCCAACATGGCGGTCGGCAAAAATAAAAGGCTGACAAAAGGTGGCAAGAAAGGCGGCAAGAAGAAGATGTAAGTTAAAAATAAGTATGCGAGTGAAACTTGGGGGCTTTATTACTGTAGGTGGCATTAATCTTGAGATCTAATAGGCGCTCTGATTTGTCCGATGTCGACCGATGAAAGCCTTCCAACCTAAATCTCACACCAGTTCCTTTCCAATGCGAAATGTTTGCCCGACTCAACTTCTTTATTATTTGATTTCGTACTGTGTATAGTCTGGAATGAAAAGGCAGTACTGCACTCTGAGTGTTTGTTAATTTAAGTTCTCTGTTACACAATGTTTCTCGTTTCGAGGACATCACGATCATCGACATCAAGGTCAGTAGCCAGTCAGCTAGCTGTATGAAGACTGTCGTCAAAATACAGCTAGGTACCACTGTCTGCATTTCTTCCGTGGAACCCGAAATTGCACGCAGCCAGGGTAGAGGGTAGTTCTGCTCGTCACCGCGCCGTGGAACTTGTTACAAAATTTAAAGCTAAAGACCGGTTGCATGCAAAATCTGGGAATCAATCGGCACTCACCTTGCCCGTTACAGCCGTTAAGTGAAAAACAATGCAATAAACATCATTTTCTTGGGTAACTCTCCGCCTTTTCTAACAGGTAACTCTCCGCCTTTTCTAACAATGGAAAGTATGTCGTCGTTTCGAATACAATATGCTCTTGTCATGCGCACGCGCCATTTCCTAAATTTTCGCAACAACTTCTGTATTTTTATTCAAGAAATTGCCCTATTGATGATCGCGAGGCAGCGATGCATCAGTTGCGAGTTTTCGCCCAGGGATTACAGCACAACTTCGTGAAATATGATTGTCCTTGAATTACGAAGTTTGGTAGCAATGCACCTCAATTTTGTAGAAAGTCTGTCATAGGTTACAGATACATCACAGAGTGTAAATTTGATGAATCCTAGCTTCCGATTTCACCCGTTTCGGAGACCGGTTTCAACCGTCTTGGGCTACAATAAGCGCCCCTGAAATGAATTTTTCTAAGCGCCCTGGGCGCATATTAGGCGAATATGGTATTAGACTTAACGCGTCTGTATAAACGTATTTACAGACATGCTCCACAGGGTTGTTAAACCGTGGAACACAATTTTGCTTAAAAATGGTAAATAAAAATCGTACCCATGGTCCTTGCAATGCCTGAATGAAGCTAAATACATTACCTGTTCCTAACCAAAACGGAAAAAAGTCATTCAAAAATGTCAACATTTTTAGTGAGAACAGCATTTTTCAAGGTATTTATATCAAAATGACTGATCGTTTAATCAATGTGAGGCATAATTCGCTGAAAAGCGTTTGAAGGCCTATGGGAGCGTTAAACATTCAGGGCTCAACACTAACGGTTGCCCGATTGCCCGTGTACATGTAGATTTTGCGTCAGGCAAGTGGAATGAAAAGTACTTGCCCGATGGGCAAGTTAAAAAGCTGGCCGCATAGGCAAGTAGATCCTAAGATTGTCTGTTCGACATTTGCTCCAAAATAATGAACCCCGACACAAGCCTAAAAACCGTCGAAAAAGCCCCTGTGGTCGTCAAAGAAACTCCCGTTTTCGAATGAGCACCGAAAGGAAACTAGAACGAGTGTGATGCAGCATGCACAGATGACGCCCGCGGTTAAATCCTTTCGATTCTCTGAACGTGCCTTGCAGTTTCTGAATAAGTTGTCAGGTGATACTACTGATCGTCTGCACTCTGGCAAAACGTCCAGGCCTGTACGGCATTGGTTTAGTTGCTAAAAACGAGTTCAGGAAGAATTAAAGCAACAATAGGAAACGAAAAGAGTGCGGGGATGAGTTCCATCATGGGAAATTAGGTTTCCTGGCCTGCGAGACAGTGAACAAGGGATAAAGTGTGATTTTTGCCGGCGTTTACCCATGTAGGCCTACAGCTGGAAGCACCGCGTTCGTCGGCGTGTAAGTCATACAGATAAGCGCAAAAGCTAAAAAGTGAATGATTGACTACATATTTTCTTCACTACACAGCAGTTTTAAATGCCTGGTATTTATTCAGGGGGAATTCCAAAGGAAATTCTTATGAATTCCCGGCTCCCGGTGGCAACTCCCGAAATAAGAAAAATACGGTCTTCAGGATTGTCGCTCTGAAGGGTGACTTTTTCGCGGTCTATCTATTTTTCAAAAATGTAATTATTTATTGAAACTAAAAGTATATGTGGCATTATTATATGTTAAAATTTGATTTTAATTTAATACAAGGTACCGATGACCAAAACTGTGCAAGATTTTTACGGATAGCAAAAATTCAAATTCAGGTTAAGCAACAACTCAAGTTTAATGCATGACGGCGTATAAACTAATGAATACACAGAAGTGTCTAGAGTTCATGTCCTAGCTCATTTCGGCGCCTGTGAACGCGAGACAGTGGTTCAGATACCATAGTTACTGTTCTAATTTGTCTCTGTAGTGTTTTGACACACCTTATAAGTAAATGTTCTATAAGAAGAATCGTTGAAAAAATAGCAACTCATGTGTATAGCATGCACAACACAAGAGGATGATCAGCCCAGGCAGCCCTACTGTAACACATTACCTAGGTGTGCACATGCACGGTGCTATTTGGGATTGTACTTGGGGCAAGTGAATTTTTTGTTCGGGCAAGTAAAAGTTTCAACTACTTGTCCGAAGTGGCTTAAAAAGTTTATGTTGAGCCCTGAAATTCTATGGCTGAGTTTGTTCCTGGTCAACACAGATAAGTGCTATGGTTGAGACATTGCGACCAATGATCTTTCTTCATGTTTTTCTATCTACATGTTGCGTTTCAGTGTTGACCCCTTCACCAAGAAAGACTGGTATGATGTGAAGGCGCCATGCATGTTCAACATCAGGCAGATTGGAAAAACACTTGTCACACGAACTCAGGGAACGAGTGAGTATCCTCGACAAGATAATTGTGATCAACTTACTTGATACTGCTCTGTGACTTGTTTTATTTCGCTGTTAGGGGTTGGCTGTTAAACCTCCGTATAGACTGTTGTATTCCTTTGGCAGCAAGCTGACATGTGATCCAGGTGGCTCAAAATCTTGTTCTAAAGGGACCATATTGTATAGTGCCATATGTATTTTTTGTCTCGAATACATGAATTTTGTAAAAGCACTCTTCATTACTTTTTTTATTGTACCTAGGACTGAGTGCTTCTATTAAAGGGCTTGACTTGATTTAATTATTACTGTTTATGCTTTGTGCTGTACATGACAAACACAGAGCTGGCCACTAGTCCAGTTTGTATGTATTTGCTGCAGCAGCACTCAGTGTACTCCACATCTGAAAATCTAAACAGGTCGCACGCGTAAAAACTGCAACGTGCCTGAACCGCGCGGTGGTCAACATTCTCCATAAGCTAGTGTGCTGTTTTTTGTGCACCTTATTTTTACCCACTCATTTTAATAGTAATGCACAGTAGTGCAACCAAATAACTATGTTTATTCAACTTTTTATTTGTAAAAGTTAGCCTTATTTACAAACATATCACATATGTCATAACCCATTTGCTTAGTCAATGACTTCGAAATAGAAGTCTACGGACTTGTTTGATACAGTATGGAGGTTTTAGGCTACTCAATAATTGTGATGTCAATGTCAACTAAGTACAAAAAGTCTAACAAAGAAGTAAACTTTTCCCATGAATTGAAGTAGGCAGTCCAAGTGAAGTGTCTTTGCGAAGTCAGTTACATTTTTATGTCTTGATAGCAGAGTGTATGTTTTCCCTCGGTCTGTAAGTGTAATGTCTTGCACAGCATTCTTGTAGTCTGAATTCGATGTTCTAAAGCTGGTACAACATATTGAACATCTGCACTATCAGAACTCTTGTAAAACTGCACAATATGCGAGTCCTCCCAAATGAATGCAAATTAGGTAGGGTAAACAAAACAATTCAAGTTGCTTTTTTCATCTACTTGAACAGGAGTGTTAGGCCTGTTGATGACATCCAATATTTCTAAAAAGATATCAATTGAATTATCAAACGCTTTCAACTATGGAATTCCCATAATTTTCAGGATTATCACAAACTCATTCTTCCACATGAAAACCGTCTATTCTCAAGGGAATTGTATTCATTGGTATTGCCGATGTTTGACGTTGTCGGCAAAAATTTGGTTCACCGTTCGTGACACGGATATTTGCGATTCGTTGACCGAGCCCGGCAACCATCCGGCCCTGGATTATCTGTCGTATCTGCATCTGAGTCAATGTCAGTATCTGAAACATCTCTCGGTTTTTAAAATAATCCCTAGGCTTAGCGGTGCTTCGAGTTCGCGCTGCTGACGACATTTCTAAGTATGTAGAATGCGCATGTCGATCGGTAACGGAGGCAGGATGAAATTCACTAACGTAAGGACCAAGCTAGATAAACAAGACTCTGCGAGATTACGCGAGATATTACCGCTTGATTTCAGTGAGAGCACATGGTTTTGGCTGCAATTCCTCAGCGCAAGACTTTGAATTTTATTCAGTGACGTCACCCGCTGTCCCAAATCCCGGAATACTCCCCCCGAAACCGCAAACGTCACGCACGCAACTATCGAAGTTGAGCTTGCGAACGGTTTGGCAGATTTTTAGAGGGAGCAGGGCTCGACGCTATTAAAATCGCCAGGTCGCATTTTGCGACCTAGCCAAAATACTAGGTCGCATTTTCAAAATCCAGCTCGCATTAGTAAATGCCAGGTCGCAAAATTTTCCCGCCATTTTTACGCGCCAAAACAGATTTTTTAGATCATCGAGAAAATGTTTAGATTATGCTCTTACCTGCAGCGTTAAATGCTCACAAATTTCGGATCTCAAAATTGACTTCATGCAGGTATGGTCTTACTGTTCTTCACGACCACCATTGAAAGACTCTAGAGCGCAAGGCAAGTTGCCTACGTGAAAGTTGAATCAGTGCTCTCTAACTGACTTGTGCATTCGAGTAGCTAAATTTGCGATGTGAAAAGGGAGAAAATGCCCGTTGAAAAAGTATTTGGGATTTTGTTAGATCTGGCCTGCTACTGGCTGTCCTCAAAGTCGTTAAAGATTCAAACTAACTTGGGTAACGGCAAGTTTGCTCTTCATTACCTTCCAAGTACGGAAAAACTAGGTCAGTCACAAAACGACATGCATGTCACTAGTGTTAACTTTCTTTCCGAGGTATAAAACAAAGCCGGGATTTGGTTTTTACATATTGTGAAAAGACGTTTTTGAAAATTCTAGTTGTGTAAAATGAAAGTGGCACACCATATAAGCTGCGTGTCAATTTTAAACCACATGCAGTCGTTTGTAGTGCGCTATGATGGGCGCTAGCTTGAACTGTGGGCGCATAACTGGAAATTCTCAAAATTTAAGGGGAGACTTTTAATACATGTAGATCAGTGAGCACTTATTATGAAACACTTTAAAGGTAGGGAGTAGGCTTGTGCGTGAGCATAGTCGTTAACCTCAGTGTTTGCGGTACTAAGATATTAAAACGCTGTAATGGTAAGAAACGTTACAATAATACGATTTTGCGAGGCAAACTCCATCTAGTAAGGGTGACTTTCTGGATATCGTTACCACCTACATTGTACCCTTTTTAGCCACCCGGAATGATTTTGTTTTTAACTGCCCGCTTCAGCCGGAACAAGGTTGTTTCTACAGGAGTCTGAACATTTTACGGCGACGGTGGTTTGGGGAGCGAAAAGTTGCCGGGGGGG
>NMRA01000641.1:118124-133305 GCA_002633005.1 Phoronis australis | reverse complement strand
AAGATACATCTATTCACTATGCTGTCTAACTCTCAACTGAAAACTTGTTTGTCAGAACTAAAGATCATATGCTCATGAGTCATAATCAGATTTCAGAGAATTGTCTTGCACAACTTACACAATCTATGATTCTAGCTACCAGTGCCATATAAGGTTATGTTTTGGACTCTGCAAGTTGAATGAAAACCACGAACATAACATCCTCCCTTCTCTGAAAGTTCTTACTCATGGTCCAGTGTCTAAAGTTCTCCAGTCTGTCTTCAGCCACAGTGCATGTCATGCAGTGGTGTCTAGTTAAGTTAATAGAAAACAGATGTCTTCAGTTTATCATAAGACACAAATTCCAGCATAGTAACAAATTAGCGTAAACAATATGCTTAGTTCAGTTAAGTGATAGTGTCAGTGTTCTGGAATCAAAACAAACACAAGCTGCTAGTGGATCATCGTAGTAAACAGTTCTGTAGTAAATAACTTCTTGGGTCATCCAGTCAACTCTGGGTGGACTATCAGAGTGACAAGAACAAACAGTGATTGGTATTATTCTGATCAATTTCCTCACTGTGTGTATCTCACAGGTGGCTTAATCACTCTCCCAGATCTGGTTGTCACAGGCTGGTTAGGTCTTACTTCACTTTTGATGGTGTGTGGGTTGGAGCTTTCTTTGACAGATTTTTCATCAACCACGTGTTCCGGTTTGTTGTCTGCAGGCTCGGCCTGTCTGACTTCTTTTGCCGGCTTTATGTGTTGGCGATTTCGGCGAACAACACTTGTCGGGGTTTCAATAGAGTACGATCGCTCGTCAAGCCGTTTCAAAACAGTACCTTTGGTCCATTCTTTCTGACCTAGTGTAAAGGGTTGCAAACGCACAGAATCTCCCTCTTCCAAAACAGACAACTCGTTTGCGGATTTGTTATAATAGTGCGCTTGTTTGTGTTGTTGACGCTTCAGGTCGCGATCTGTGTGCTGACTAACTACTTCGGGTTTGAGTAATGAAGTGGCTGTTGGCAGCAATGTTTTGGTCCTTCTACTCATCAAGCGTTGTGCGGGACTAGATAACAAACCTTGGGTAGGAGTGTTTCTGTGATCCAACATAGCTAAATAAACATCACTACCGGAATCTTTACATTTCCTGAATATGCGCTTAGCAGTTTTCACGGCAGACTCTGCTTTACCGTTGGCTTTACTGTTGCCAGGACTGCTAGTTGCATGAACAATATCCCATGATTTGCAAAATCTTACAAAATCATGGCACGAATATTGCGGACCATTGTCGGACACGATGGTATCCGGAATACCATGTCGCGAGAAGTGTGCTTTGAGCTTCTCAATTACAGCTGTGGCGCTCGTGCTGTAAAGTCGATCTACTTCCCAGAAATTACTGTAATAGTCAACAACTATCAAATATTCTCTGCCATTGAATGTGAATAAATCTGTTCCAACTTTGGCCCATGGTCTGTCAGGTAAATCATGGCTCATCAATGGTTCTGGGGGGTTTGCCGTCTCGAATTTTCTGCATGTGTCGCAGCCAGAGATGTAGTCTCTTATCTCTGCTGTCATATTCGACCAGTAGATAGATTCTCTTGCCCGTCTCAGGCATCCATCTATTCCAAGATGTGAGGAGTGAATCTTTTCTTTGAGTNAGAGATGTAGTCTCTTATCTCTGCTGTCATATTCGGCCAGTAGATAGATTCTCTTGCCCGTCTCAGGCATCCATCTACATCTATTCCAAGATGTGAGGAGTGAATCTTTTCTTTGAGTATACGCCTTTGGCTAGCTGGCACCACAACGCGTTCACCTTTGAAAATTATACCATCATGTATAGCTAGCTCATCTCTGATAGAGAAATATGGTTGCGCCAGTGGTGATACTCGTGCCTTTTCGTCAGGCCAGCCTTCTTGGATGACTGATTTCAAAACAGTCAAACTTTGATCGGCCTCAGTTGCTCTTCTGATTGCTTCCAGTCGTGAATCAGTTATTGCGACAAACTGTGAGGCATTCACACATTCAAACTCATTTTTGTTGTGCCCCTCTGCCGTAGGCATATAGGCTCTAGACAAGGTATCAGCGAGATACATTTGCTTCCCTTGGCAGTATGTTACCACTAGATCATACTTTTGAAGTCGCATCATCATGCCTTGAAGTCGCTTCGGTGCACAGGCAAGGCTTTTCGTCATGATGCTTTCAAGTGGTTTATGATCGCTGATCACATGGGTCGTTCTCCCAAACGTGTACTGGTGGAATTTCTCNTACTTTTGTAGTCGCATCATCATGCCTTGAAGTCGCTTCGGTGCACAGGCAAGGCTTTTCTTCATGATGCTTTCAAGCGGTTTATGATCGCTGATCATATGGGTCGTTCTCCCAAACGTGTACTGGTGGAATTTTTCCACACTCCAGGTTATCGCGAGCATTTCTTTCTCTAGTTGGGCATAGCGTGTTTCTACGTCACTCAATGCTCTGCTCACAAATGCTAGCGGCTGACCCTCTTGAAGTAGTGCCGCTCCAAGTCCAGTCTTACTAGCGTCGCACTGGATCGAAAGCTCTTTCGCTGGGTCATAAAATCTCAGTACAGGTGCCTCTGACACAAGTTTCTTCACTTGCGTGAGTGCACTTTCTTGTGCCTCGGACCACGTCCACGGCACATTCTTGTGTGTCAACTGCCTAATAGGTTCCATCACATCTGACAGTCTAGGTAGGAATTTGGCAAGGTAATTCACAAATCCATTCAGTCGTCTAATGCCTTCAATATCGGTTGGTCTTGGCATTTCTTGTACTGCTGNCGCTGGGTCATAAAATCTCAGTACAGGTGCCTCTGACACAAGTTTCTTCACTTGCGTGAGTGCACTTTCTTGTGCGTTGGACCATGTCCACGGCACATTCTTGCGTGTCAACTGCCTAATAGGTTCCATCACATCTCATAGTCTAGGTAGGAATTTAGCAAGGTAATTCACAAATCCATTCAGTCGTCTAATGCCTTCAATATCGGTTGGTCTTGGCATTTCTTGTACTGCTGTCACTTTGGCAGGGTCAGGCTTCAGACCATCTTGTGTGACCATGTGTCCAAGAAAAGGTACTGACTTTTGCCGTATTCGCATTTTAGCTCGGTTGAGACGTATTCCAACTTCTCTGCACCGCTGAAATAGTTTTTCAAGCTTGTTGTCATGGTCCTTAGTGGCTTCTTCGTCGTTGTTGCCGGATCCAAAAATCATCAGGTCATCTGCAACACATACAACTCCTGGTAAGTCACCAACGCAGCTATACAGACGCTTTGCGAACAATTTGCTGCTGACATTTGTACCAAATGGAAGACGTAACCATCGAAATCTACCAAACGGTGTACCGAACGTAGTCAGGTAAGAAGATTCCTCATCAAGCACCACATGCCAATAGCCGGATTTCAGGTCAACAGTCGAGATAATTCTTGCTTTCATCAGCTCTGGCAAAACATCATCAAGGATAGGTAAGTAGAAGTGTTCTCTTTTCAGAGCCTTGTTCAAGGGTCGGGGATCTATGCATATTCTGAGATCGCCTGATTTCTTTGTCGCTACCACGAGACTGCTTACCCAATCGGTTGGCTTATTTACGGGCGCTAGTACCTTTTGCTCGGTCAGCTTATCTAATTCCAGTTTTAATTTAGGCTTCAACATTGCTGGAAGGCGTCTGGCAGGCGTAACAACTGGAGTTACGGCAGCATCAACTTCCAGGTGTACCACACCAGGTAGTGTACCAATATCATCATTGAAAATGTCTGCATATTTCTCAAGCAGATCGCCACGATTCTCAATGCTACACATATTTTCACTATTCACAGTGATCTGACCCGTCTGTTTGCATGCGTCGGCTCCTAGAATGGGCGTCAAATTCTCTGACATCACACGGAATTCGAAGTTGTAGCATCTACCTTTGGCAGGATTCTCAATTTTGGCTGTACCCTCTCCTAATGGTTTGATTCCTTCTGAACCGCACCACCCGAATAGCTTCTTCGTTGGGGGCTTTAGCCTCATTTTAGGGACATACTTAGCAGGGATTGCGTTCACTGATGCACCACNGTTGTATTTAAAATAGTCTTCAATTGGCCAAAAGACCAAATCCGTTTATTTGTGTTGGCAATAATGACGCGTTGCTTTGGAAATCGTCTTAAGTTAAGGTTTGACAAAGAGAGAATTATGAGTTTCTGAGTGATTCACTAAGGCTTCGATTAAACTTGACATCTTACCAGCAGCTTCTGTTTTTTCACCATCACTCAGATTCCATTTCCTTTAAAAATGAAGTATTTTTTCATTGCACAGTGGAGCAGACGACGGAAACGGAGTCGCAGTGCCCAGCGCCACTGCCGGTCGCCTGAGATATCGCAGGAGAGCCTGTACTTTGCCATAGTTCCGTTACGATTGCGCCGTGTTCCGAATTTGACACTTGAAATTGGATCTGAGCCCCTCCCTCAAACATTAAAAATGCACGCATTTAAATCTTGTTTCAGCTGTATAATTTTAATTACCGGGGTAAATTAATAAAGTCGACATTTCCTTACGCTCTTGCTGTTTTACTATTTTTTTGCGGCAGCCCGGGCGCCCCTGCCCTCCCCCCCCGAATCCGCCTATGAATTTGAAGCCCAACTCGATGACAAGTTTTCCAAATACACTTGAAGCTCATCGCACTATCTTAATAATATTGGGGACATTGGGTTTCTTCATCACTAACTTCAGCGGTGTTCTTGGTCCCAATTTGCAACACGGTCCGGGATTCTGGAAGCCTATGTATTTTTTGCGTATTTTTGCTCCAGGTTTGCTGTGCAAGACTGTTAACTCCCGCTGTTTCTGAAGTCCCCTCTTTAACTATGAAAAAATGGTGGATATTCTACAGAGCTTGGAATTTTCTTCTTTTAAGAGGATTTCCTCTTTCAATTTCCTGTTATTTGATTTCCATTTGCCTCATTTTTCTTCTCTTTTTGATCACCATTTTGATTTTATTCATGTAAAAACGTTATTTCAGTTAACTTTTAAAACACAAAAAGTATTTCTATCACACAAGTCTATTTGTGGAACGATACGTCATGTGGAAAATTTTCTTCTTTTTTGTCATTGGTCATTCCAAGCCCTAATTAGGTAAACCATCGCAAAGCCACCAAGCAGCCGATTTCACACGTTCAGAGCAACTTCAACAAAGTGTGTTTCAGTTGGAGCGCGCGAATTAAAAAAAAAAACGTGGCTCAACTTTGTCGTACTTACTGTGCGAAGTCGTTGGAAGTTTGAAAACGGTTGCGTGGTTGGCTCCTATACTGCCGAGTTCAAGATCACTCCATCTCCGTCCTTCTATTTTGCACTTAGGTGTATGGAAACTCGAAGATGCTCATCACATGAAGTGCAGCCGTGTACGATATGGTGAATTGAAGTATGAGATACCAATTTACATCACCTGAGTGGTCCTTCGCAAATATCGACAATATTTATTTTGAATTTGGTCCTGATAGCGCTGCACGTATCCGGCCCGAGTGGTGTTTGCGTATATGACAGGATCATGCAAAAGATTAGAAGAGGCTTTATGTTATTCATCGGCATTAAACGCGCGTGATGGCTACACCATAAGGTAACAAGGAAGTCTCATGGGTGGCGCAACGAGACCTAGTGAAGAATCATGATAACTATGCTTGTTCCAGGGGGGATCCAGGACTTTGAGCCTTTGGGGGGGGGGCAAGGCAGAGTATTAGCCAGGATTTTGCCCGTCAGACATTCGCGCTCCTGAACTGCCAAATGGAATCTGGGAGAATTTTAGGGGGGGGCATGGCCCCCTTGACTCCCTCTAAATTCAGCACTGTGTTCTGTCCAGTTAACTGAAATTGAGCTCTAAAACGAGGTTATGCTTTGGACGAAAGAATTAGGTGTTTTAATTTTAAAATTCAACTTGGTCGAGATTGATATTTGAAAAATATAACACATGAAATAGACGTACCCCCTCAACTCACGTCCCTTCAACCCACGACCCCCACGGCCCACCACCCCCTCGACCCAGTCTACACAAGCTCGACTCGATCTGCAGGACCAACAAGTCTCATGGCCGTAAGCTCGGCTGGCTTTGTTTATTTGCAATTAAGTCAATCTGGCAAGTTTGAAGGCCAAAAACAGAGAAAACGAGACCAAATCAAATCGAAGACCTACCAACGTTGCAAATGTCGTTCCTCAGTGGCAGAGTGTAATCGTCTCGTCTGATCCTTAGAGAGTGGCAAATTCAAGCTTTTTGGAGAGATCGAGGAACCCACGGATATGTAATTTTTCAGTAAATACTGTTTGAAAAAACAAACTGTTAACTATAAAGTATCTCAGCTTTACATATAGAATATATTGTGAGCAAGGATACAACAGAAAGTAAATCATAAAAATGTGAAATTCTGTGCATTCCTTAAATTTAGTAGGACCGGGCCATTGGTAGCCGCTCGTGGAACTATTTCCATGAAAACAATAGCACACTCACTACAATCCGCTATTTCAGACCAGCGTTCTCACGCCACTTTCTGGTTTTAACCACCAGGCTTGAGCCAGAGCAGATTCGCGTGTATGTAAATCTTATGGGAAAGTCACTCAGCGACGAAATATGATTACGAAATGTGTAAAAAGCGCAAAGATACATCTATTTCCTCAGGTCGTGTGGGTTTTGGGTCGTGGGTCGAAGGTCGTGGGGTTTGTAGGTCGAGGTGGTCGTGGGGTGGGGGTTCGAGGGGGTTGGAGAACAATCCGAAGTAAATTTTGTTGTGATTCATTGTAAGCATACCTTACCATTAGCAACTTTTTAAAGACTATACGCCAGAAGGCAATTGCTTATGCAGAACGAACAACTGTGGACGAAACACTGAGGTTTATTGAGAGCTAAATAGAATCAAAGGCGCTCGGATTTCCAGATCACTCGTAACCATATATATAAGAAACATAAAGGTTGGACACTAAAACTTTGCCAAGCCGAGGTTCCCAACTTCAACTATCCAAAATCCAAATAAAATCTGCGGGCACCTCCGTCAGTCTGGTATTGCGTAAACCTTCGAAGCCTTATCTTTCCCAGATCCTATTAACTGTCCTCGTGAGTGGTGAATTGGTCATGGAATTCCAAAACAATCTCAAAACTCGGAATTCAAGTACCTAAAATATTACACATGGCGGATTTCAGTTGTGCTTCAACTTGTACGCCTGTCGTAGGTGAAACTTCGAGTTGAGCAAGCAACCTATATTTCAAATTCAATAATTCTAATCCAAAACTCAGAAAACTAATCGAGAATGTTAAAGTTAGTATTTTAGTGATTATTTGTAACTTTATTCCACTGACAGCTCATTTTACCCCTTAATTTAGAATTTTATTGCATAAACTGGCGTATCTTGTTTCTCATCTTGACATCACGCACTTTTTTGATTAAAGCACAACACACACTCGGCCAGGAAACGCAGTCCGTGCAAGTATTACAATGCGGGTGGCCGACGAGTTTTAACTCAATGGTTTTGGCCAAAAGCTAAACCTTCATGCGAAATCACAGTACACAAAATAACTTCGCATATCAATACAGTATCAGGATAATTTATATTTGACATAAATATGTGAGTAATTACATTTATTTGGCAATAAAGTGCTCTCTGCTTCTCATGATCAAGTAGCCGAGGGACTGACGATGAAAGCCGCGCGAAATTAGACTTTCGGATTTAGCTCGGGAGCGTCCGTCAAAAACCCGGATGTGCGAAGACCGTCTGCTATGACATCACGGAATAAGTTCCTTGAATTTGTGATTTTGGCATTCTTTTGGCATTTTTGTCGCCAAATCACCACTCGAAGGCAATTTGAACAGATCAAATGAAAGAAGGTATTCTAAGAGTTGTTCGATGCTAGTTTCGTGGAGTTCCATGCACATTTGGGTAGAAAATTTTGAGGAAACAGATTTCGAGTGTCCAACCTTTATGTTTTCTTACATATAGTAGTGAGTGACGTCATTTGCGATCGAGGAACAGATAAACCCAAGCGCCTGTGAACAGAATGAACGATACCAGAACAGACGGCAGAGAGAGAGAGAGAAGGCGCTGACTATACCGAAACGACATCTGGTGGACTGGCGTGACTTCTCTTTCTCCACAAAAACATAAACTAACAACAAATAAGTAGGCTAATAAATGTGAGGAAACTTTAACTGTCCTTAGTTAAGTACATAATCCTGTAAATACGAGGGTGGGCGGTGAGAACGTTTCGGTCGACAACAGTCGTTGGACTCTGTGAGGACGGACTGGGCATCAGAGCAAGCGTTGGATATAGGGCAGGGGTTGTCGTCTTTGGAAGAAACGGTGGCATCGTCCGGAGGCAGCGACAATGACTGAGGAACTGGCGGAAGCGGAAGATCAGAAGGCAACGTGACAGACGAAGAATCGGCGGACGGCATATCAACAGGACGAGTGTCAGTGGAGTACGGTACATCGTCGTCATCCAGCGTCGGAGCTGGTGAAGGCAACTCGGCACGCGGAGAGAAAAACCCGGGCACAACATAGCAATCATCCAGTTGGACTTTGTATGATGTGGAGCGTAGTTGCGAACCAACAAACTTGGGGATATAACACCAGTCGTCCTCGATGGACGCTACCAAGTATCGATCACGAGCCTTTGTCTTGTCGCGATCTGCGTGGAGGTACACTAGATCACCTACAGCCAAAGAGGTAGGGCGAAGCCAGTGTCGTCCTTGGGGATTCTTCGATTTTTCGCTGTGTGAATGATTCGCATTCCGGGCACGGTGTTGTTGTAAAATCATTTCTCTGTCAGACACAGGGAGTTGTTCATTAGTATACTGATTTCGCTGGAACCACATTTCTCAAGATGACAAACCACGAGAGCGAAGACGGGAATTGAGTCGGGCTGTGGCGTTGCTCAGACCTAGCTTAGTCACTGGACCCCCTCCAGGTTGCTGGCGCAACAACTCGTTCTCAAGTTCAGCAATTGCCTTTTCTGCCACGGGATTCTTGTTTGGGTTCTTGAAGCGACCAACTTCTAGACGTATGCCAACTGAGTGTAACAGCTTGTCGTTCTGGAGCGCACAAAACTCAGGGGCGGGATCGACCCGGACAATGGCCGACGGTCCATCAAATGGGAGTAGTTCTGACAGGAGTTGGATTAGAGCGTCTCGGAGCACAGTATGTGTCTCAGTGTCAATAAGACAAGTGGAAGAATACGATGTGACCGTTTCACGCACAAAAACAATGAGCTTGTGCGAACGCTTCAAGACATCTGCAGCGAAGCAAATGCCTGGAACCTCTGGCGGGTCAGTAGTCGATTGTGGGACAAAAGCACAGGGGGAGGCTTTCAGGAACGCACATACGTGGCATGATTCACAAACCCGGTCAATGGCTTTATCGAGATCTAACGCGTAGAGGTGGCGACTGACAACCAGCTTCAGTTGATGCTTGGAAGGGTGGAAAAGCTTGATGTGAATGGCAGTAAGCAACCCTTCAAGAACAGCCCGGGGCACGACAATCATCTCGGAAGCACCAAACAGGGCTTGGCTTCGACGTACAACGAGTAGACCATCACGGGAGATCGTGGTAACCCTGAGGTAACGCTTCATGTCTGGTAAGGAAGTGAGCTTCTTAGAAGGGCGAGTGCCCTGTTTCAGATGAGCATGGACACGTAGATCAGGACATTCCAACTGAGTAGCAATCCAGGTGGAGCGAGTCGTGAATGGGAGACGAGTCGATCCTTGCAGGATGTCGTCAACGCAGACCCATTGTAGCCAGGAACGCGAGGGCTAAACACCTGGTTGTACTCATTCATGACACTGCAAAACAGTTGTTTGGTCTCAGGTGACAGCAAACAGTCAGGGTCTAACACAACAGAGCTCGAATACCGTGTTGTAGAAGATTCCGTGAGAGAACGCATGGAGCTGGTTGGTGGTACAGAGTCCGTGACTAGCTGGAAGTTCGGGGCGGTAGCGCGAACTTGACCAAAGTGGTTGTTACGAGGGATATGTATGGTTCCGTGGAAGAGTTTACACTCCGAATCTTGCTGCTTACAGACTCAACTATAGCAGGCTGAGGCCATGGCTTACTTGAGTGGCTCAATGGCAGGGAATCCATCAGGATCAACACCTGGTGGAACGGTAACCTCCAAAATATCCCCTGGCCACAAAACTGTGGAGTACCTCGGTGATCGTAACAGATGTGACTGCATGAGGCGGACATGGTGTGGACTTGTGGCAGACTTTTTCCCAGAGCCGTAGGTGATTATGTCAGTCCCTCGGATCGTGATTTGACGCTTTGCTGGTCGAACAGCGATATCGTTCGATGTCATGAATGGGGTCCCAGCCACCACATCGACGTCCAGATCGTCAACGACGAGCGCCTCGAGGAGCAATTTTTGGTCATTTCGGGAAACCGAGAGTGATGTTTCCCCGACTACGGACAACGGTGACTTGCCGTCAGCTTGGAAAGCGCACTGAGTACTGGGTTTGATGGGGGCGTCGATGAACCTTGCGAAGGATGCCTTAATCATATTAGTCTTAGCACCTGTGTCAACGGTGAAGACATGTTCACACGGACACGATGGGATGACACGCGAAAGTTAAAGCAGTCGTCGTCATCGTTCACATTGGCGTCATCTACTCTATGGTCTTCTGAACAGGTAAGTTGTCGCGCCTTACTCATAAAAAGACGATCTTGTGGTGGAAGAAATGGGTATTTGCTGAGCAAATGCTGTGTCTCCGCACGACGAGCTTGCACACAGGGGGCACGATGGTCTGCTGGTTGAGGTCCGTTTGGGTGTGTGGAAGTTAGAGCGTTTGGAGTCGAATTTGCTAGTACTGTTGCGTAGTATCTTAGCATCTGCAGTCTGTTTTATTTCGTCAAGCAACGAGTTCATTGCTTGAGAGATCTCCGGTTTTAGCGTGGCTAGGGTACGAGATGGGAGTTAGGTGCCGTAACGTTGCTTTAGGTGAGGGAGATCAGGAATAAGGAGTTTTAACCATGTGAGAACAACCATGTTCTCTAGTGTGGGGGTCAGCAGTGACCGCTTATTTCCAAGTTTTAGCAGATCTGGGGAAGTTTGCGGATTGTTCATTCAAGCACGGAACTTGTATGTTTGGTCAAACAGCAGGACCTAACAACCACAGGATGCTGCAAAATGTCATAACACGGAGCTTGAATGTCATTCCGTATCCGCATGGGTTTGAGTGTAAGTTCTGTAAGCTGCATGTTGGGGATGGGCGATTACCCGAGAGATGGATGCTTACGTGGAAATTAGCACAAAGTAAGGGATGGGCGATTACCCAAGCGGTGGGCGCGTAAACTGAAGTTGACCAAAAATCGGGATGGGCGATTACACGGGCATGGGCGTTAACCCGCGATTTTGCGGTAATTGAAATGGAACATCTGACTGTGATAATGATGAGTCACCTAGTTTTGATTATGTGTTTTTGTTATACATGTGTTTTAAGGAGTTACACCACCAAATTGTATGACCGCTAAGGTATGTCTGAATATCTATTATTTGTACTTATGCATGTGAATTGTTTTGATAGGCTGTAGCTTCATCCATCATGCAGTGTGTCCTCAACGTCGTCAAAGCAAGAGGAGTCAGCAGCATACGTCGTGTCCACGCAACATTGTCCATGTCATCTGCACACAGCAGGTACTTTATTGCAGCAGACTTCTTGGATTCAAATGCAAAGATGTTTCTATACTTACAAGTCGATTTAATGTCCAACAAAATACTGTAAGCGTTTTATGTCAGTTTGATGTGTGTGTCTAGGAGTTATACTACACACCGTCTTACGATCATACTTGGAGAAAAAAATAACAAGACTAGTGAAGTACATTCTGAATATAACTAACCTATACTTTTTACGGACAGCTTTGATGATGCAATTTCCTTATTTGTGTGTGCATGTAGGAGTTACTGGTGCATACCTGAATAAGATAGATTTTGGATTAACAGTTTCTGATACGAAATTGATTGCTTGATAACGCATTAAAAGTCTGCATTCTGGGAAATAGGTGGGAGAAAAACAGTTTGTGATATTGGCTGATTGGAATCGCTAAATGATGTACTTGGGAGTTGTGATCTTGACCTCAAGCAACTTGAAGAAACTGACTGGAAGCGCATGTATGCATTTATCATAAGTGTGACGGACATTAGAAACTCTGTGGTAACCACAGAGTTTTTCTTCACGTGCATCATTCAAAATCGTGAATTTTGTGATTTCTTCTGAAAATGTCCTCACATGTTAATGTGAAATGCTGTACTAGACGTCAGCAATTGTTGACGAGCATTCACTTGCCTCTTTAAAGAGAAGTGGAAATTTGTCCCATTATCAGAAATTCGTAACAACATATTATGCTGATTTCTTGATTTTTGGTGTACTGTTTAACTTCTGATTTTCTTCGTTTCCAGCTGCGTTGCTGTTTAGACAAGTCTTCTTCAAGGTTACGACACACACGCTTCTGATGTTTTCAAATGGGTACCTAAAAATGCTAGTTCTTTAGCTCTTGTATATAATCAAGTAAGAAAACATCTGTTTATGGTCCCTAAATTTTCGATACACATTGAGAAAAATATTTTATACAATTTCAGAGTTGTAGATTTTTGAAAACGGTTGCGTATTAGAATATTTGGGACTTCAGTTGCGGCCTCAGTTATCCTAGCTTTTTGCTTCTCACATTTAACCAAGTTAAGGATTATGTGTTTTTGTCTTCAAGGCTTTTATTAGACATTATGAATGTCTTCTGTACCAAGTTTCGTAGATGGGCTCCAACAATTGTTGATTTTGAAAGCGATTTTGGTTTGAATATGTAGTAAAATTTGTGCAAATTTCATTATTGGTTCCAGCCATGTTAGCTTTTTGGCTCTCAAAGGTAATCAAGTTAAGGAACCTGTGGTTTTGTCTCCAAAACTTTCATTAGACATCATGGATATGTATTGTACCAACTTTCGCTGATGTGCTCCAAAAGTTTTAGATTTTGAAAGCGATTTTGGTTTGAATATGTAGTAAAATTTGTGAATTTCATTATTGGCCTCTAGTCATGTTAGCTTTTTGCTTCTAACAGTTAACCAAGTTAAAGAGCATTGTGTTTTTGTCTTCAAGGCTTTCATTAGACATGATGAATATGTACTGTACTAACTTTCGCAGATGTGCTCCAAAAATTTTAGATTTTGAAAGCGATTTTGGTTTGAATATGTAGTAAAATTTGTGCGAATTTCATTATTGGTTCCAGCCATGTTAGCTTTTTGGCTCTCAAAGGTAATCAAGTTAAGAAACCTGTGGTTTTGTCTCCAAGACTTTCATTAGACATGATGAATATGTACTGTACCAGCTTTTGCAGATGTGCTCCAAAAATTGTAGATTTTGCAAGCGATTTTGGCTTGAAAATGTAGTAAAATTTGTGCGAATTTCGTTATTGGCCCCAGTCATGTTAGCTTTTTTGCTTCTCACAGTTAACCAAGTTAAAGACCATGTGTTTTGTCTCCAAGAGTTACATTAGACATTATGAATATGTACTGTACGAACTTTCATAGATGAGCTCTAAAAATTGAAGATTTTGAAAGCGATTTTGGTCTAAGTTTGTACAAAAATGTTTACGTTTTCTAGCTGTGGCTCCAGTTATGCTAGGTTTTTGGCTTTCATATTTTATCAAGTTACAGGACACCTGTTTTCTTGTAAAATATTTACTGACTTCTCAATAAATGAAAACTTGTCTGAGCATGTTTCACTGCTAACCAATAAACTTATAGGTCATAAAAATTTTTGATTGGGATTCTTTGGCGAATCAAGTTAACCTCCACACAGAAAATTGAGGTTGTAATAATTCTTCAACTTCAATTATGTCACACAACATTTCTAGGTAAGGTCCATTTCGTTTATGGGCCTACAAAGAATTCGGGGCTATAGAAAAATTAGTTATTTTTACAATGCACTGAGATAATTCCTTGAAGGACATGTTTAAACTGGATTGGTAACCCGAAAATAAGTGGGAAACATTAAATATTCAGTCAAAATCGATGGAATATCACTAATTTAGGGGTCTGTAATAGTGCAGTGTTTAATTATACACTCACACACACACCCGTATATACGTAAAGAGTAGGCCCCTGTACCTTCGTTGTATAAAAAAAACAAGCGTCAGTTCCAGTCTTTCTGGTGCCAGCCAGAATAAAATCGCATTTCGAGTACGTTGAATTATTTTCAGTTTGACATTTTGCGATTTTTCAAAAACGTTTAATTAAAAATAGGGTACTGTATTCTCAAGTTTTGCTAAAGATACCAAGGCCTTCAATTTCTTTGGTCTAGAAATAATTTTCTTGGATATTTTTTAGTTTTTCCGAATTATCAAGACATTTTTGATAGGCCTACGAATTGAAAACTGTTTATTATATGGTTTGATCTGCACCTTACTTCAATTCACTCAGGATACTCGTTCGTCTTGTTCCCGCATGAAGTAAGTAATTCCTACTACATATATATTTGCAAGTTCCTTGATATACAGCACTATGGAATATAACAGACTAAAATAGTCTTGTTTATCAAGGATTGAGTACAAGCGAAAAAGAACACTGAGATCGGAGTGACGACGAAGAGCGAGTCTTCCGCGACGGGCCTAAGGTCTGGCCACTCCCAGGCCAGGAAATGAAATTCAGAAATATTTTAATCTTATAAATCAATTATAAGTATACAGTCTACAGAATGTCACTTTTTTGAAAGTGCTTTTTACTAATTTGCCTTTCAACAGAGGACTCCCCGGTCCGGATGCACTCCACGGCAGCAGGGGCACGATCCTACCTAGCAGCTAACGGGATTCCTCCCCGCAAGTAGAGAGAAAGAGACAGAGAGAGTGAGACAGAGGGTGACAGGTTTATTAACATAAGTAATATTAGCTCATAATACAGTTTACAGAGTACAATAAAACAAACAAAAGCATGATCACAACCCGCAAAGTATACTATGCCATACGTGCGCAAGCCTCAGTACTGACCGGCGACTGAATTGAAGTAAATCTAATTATAATTCATTTACCAATGTCTAACATAACAATGGCAATTGACTAAAATCGTTACATTATCACACACGTAGTGAATTTATATTTTTAGGCTTATTTTATAGCTGTGCTCTGCCGTCTTCATTTGGGAAGAAATTTCACGGGGAAGAAATTTCATGCCTTAGACGTGAAATAACTTCCCCTCAATACCG
>NMRA01000641.1:48360-117765 GCA_002633005.1 Phoronis australis | reverse complement strand
GAGAGAGAGAGAGAGAGAGTCTAAATCACGAGCACACACGTGAAGATTGACACCAGACACTAGTATCCAGGATATGCCAATCTCCATGCGACCAATTGTGATTAGATTTTTGCTCCTATTTAGGCCAAAAACATTGTTGGTAGTGAGACCAATCTTATATTGTTACATGACGGTTCTAAAAAAGGTTGGGTAATAACAGCTTAAAAAATGGTACACTTTGTGGATAAGTAACTTAAAATGGGTTATCTTAGTACAGATGCTTTTTTATTCTCCGCATTGTATTAAAATGCTTAACAGGTTCTAGCCCGGTCTTGATGGATTGATTTAAAACCCTGAAAAGGCATTATGTGATCATGTTTTGGGAATACACCTCTAGAGTGATGCTTTCAATCAAAATTGAACTCGAAATTGTTTTGGTCATTTCCAGTCCACTTCCTTGCAAGTTCAAGATTCGAGCTAAAATTTGAGTAAAAACTCAAGATTTCAAGCAAAACCTCGAGCTCAGACTCAAACTCTTAGCTCCATTGCTGGGATCATTAATTGTCATAAATAATAAAAATAATCTCTAGTAAAATTTGAAACCCAGGGCCCAAGTGTTACTTTCATAATGGTTTATGATTTCACAAGGCAGTGAATGTGCAACTTGAATGGTAGTCGGGTCTTTAATAACCTATTCCCCCAGCACCATTGGTGTAGTCAGAATTATTCAAAAGAAATTGTTGGCGACCAATGATTGTGATTGTGATGAGAGGCAACCTGGAGGCACTGCATGAACAGGGGACAGGGACGGGGAGCTAGGCAAGCACAAAACCTGAATGAGTTTCTATCAGGGGAAGGGTCTGCAATGAAGATGGGGTAGCCCTGTTGTGCGCCCCACCACTATGTTAATAGTGCCCAGACTTAGTACTTCAGTCCCTGAACTAAACCATATTTCTGATCAATACATCAGCAAAATAAAGTTCCCAATGGTTAGACAAATTTCATGGCATGTTGTGTGATTTGTAGCCTATGAGTGTAATGTTTCTAGGAGCACATTAATGACATCACGGTTTTTAATTATGAGTCAACGTGAGGGTGTTTGCCAGTACATATGTTCTGAAGCAATTCACACTGCCCAACTCTTGCCACGAGGAGGCCCCCTCAATAAGCTTCAAATTTGTAATTTTGAAAAACTGTTCAAAAAGACCGAAATGTTGACTAAAATCATTGCTGTATTATGTAGATCCTAACCACAAGAATGACACACTAGCATGTTGTTCAAAACACAGAGCAAACATAAAGGTAATAGTCACATACAGGGGACCCCCACTTTGAGAACCAATGTTTTCAACTGCATAACAAGAACCACTGAATAGCAGGCATTAAAACTTGTTTTCAAAATGCAGATTGCCAGTGAGTGATAACGCGCAAGAAACCGTCAATTTGGGTTAAGTGACCCAACTCGAAATCTTTGAAGTACCCTGAGCTCCCAATTTTGAAATGTAAGATGTTTTTGCCACTAGTCATTTCAACGAACCAGGTTTTGAAATCCACTTGCTTACTCCAGAATGCTTTGATTGCAGCGAAACTTTCGGAATGTTTTAGAATGGTTCCGAGACATTGTTTTGCAACTAGACTGAAATTAATAGATGATTGTTGCAAACTGCAACACTTGATATCATGTGAACATGGAGAGCAAAAAATGAAAGTCGACTAGTCGGGGTCCAAGAGAGAGAGGAGACTTGTATAGATTGCATATGACCAAATGTGCCAGTCTGACCAGAGACTCAGGCATTGCAAAAGTCCTCATGAAAGGGGGAATTTCCAACTAAATTCCAAACAAAAATATTTACTTTTTGGTTCGAACAGTATAAAATGATCCATTTCCACCAAAACCACTGAAGGTTTCATATACAACTAAGGCTTGTGAATGTTGTGTTAAAAAAAATACAGCCCGGAGAGCTTCTTGCTGAAATTCAATTCCCTGTAAATAATAACTTTGCGTAATTATTTTATCAGAGAAGTTGACTCTTTCATTCAGGCTCTCACCAAAATGGGTCAGTTCTAATGACTGTGACACAAAAGGGTGAGGTTTTATCTTGCTGATTATAGAAAGGGGTGGGTATAATCATAATTTCATAGCAACAAACAACCTCCGAAATAATTGAATACTCCGTATGACTATACGATGGCAGTCAAAGGCACTGCTGAATGGCACCGCCAAAAGCAATTATATCAATCATTATAAAACTATTGCCAGACTGATTAATGTTTGCATGTTTAGGACCATTGACTGTACTTTTATGCTCCGAACTTCTGTTAGAAGTGACAAGTATGCCAGTGTATTAGGCTATATGACAATGACAGCATATACATCCTTATCTGACCCACTAGTTCAACTTTCACGGCATTCACTTCAACTTATATAACGCACATGAACAGGTTAAAGGAGAATGCCACCCGATTTAATTAGTCTTTTTTGCCGTCTTAATCGGTCTATATCCACATCGCCTCGCATACGGTCGACTTACCTTACCAAGAGGTGTCGCGTTAACCTGTGAGGAAGGTGAGAAACGAAGCTAGCGACGTCAGTGGTTCATATGCAGAGTGAATGCCGCTATGTTGCGGTGCATCGTTCCCGCTTGTCCGAACTAAGCAGCTGTGAGAAAAGCGGGTATGTCGTTTTTTTACTTCCTCGACAGTCCGAAATGCTTAAGAAGTGGCTCATGGTAGCCAACAATGAAATGTACGCTGTAAATAGCAAGTATGATGAAACATCTCCGTGTCTGTGGCCTGCAGACGTCGACAGTGCCTGACGAATGCCGGCTTACCAAATAACTCCATACGTTCCGTTGTCCGACGGGCCTGATCGGGCTCCGAGCCACTGGCTAGGATAACAAGCGTTTTGTGTTTAGAACGCAAAAAATCACAAGTCTAAACAACACAGATCTAGGTTCTCCTGTCTGTATCTCACGGAAAATACTTCGAAATTATCTCCGAACAGACCCCAAACTCCTGCTAAGGAACAAATGACCTGCCGAACTTTGTAGGCTACGGTGTGTCCAAATACCAATAAATCCGTAAGAGCGAAATAAAACAACACGTTTTTATAAGAACTCGGTGTATTTTTAAGGGTTTTACATCGAAGTTTGATGAATGATTTTTGTTAAACGATGACTTCAAGTGATAAGCTGACACCAGTAACCCGTGTTGTGAACTGCTGAACAGACTGCGTGTGAAACCGAAGACGTCATTGGATAATTTCAACACCTCCGTCTGCCGTCAGGTGTTAGGTAACGTAACCGTACGTGTCGTTATGGAATAGAACTACGCGATCTAAATTGATAAAAATTAGGTTGTTCTTTGGGTGGCATGCTCCTTTAACATACCAGAGGGTGTGCTCTAAAAAGATCAAGACAATCTCCCGTGGCCGCGACGCTCTCAGCTAGTCCTTTCCCGCTATTCGGTGCTTTAGTACGCCTAAAATGACTGTTGTTGTGGGTGGCCTAATGCCTGGGGGTAATGGTAATGGCAGGTATAGCCTTGGTACAAAGCTGTATATTTATATTTGCACCGATGTGGGTAAAAAAGTGGTAAGATAAAATGTGACACAAAATTAGTGTCATTAAAAACTACAGTCTTCATTTAGTAAATTAAATTATTTAACGGTGTTGGGAAAAATGGCGTTCTACCCTTAGTCTGCTGCTAAAGTTATGGAGCGATTTTTGGCGACGGCTTTCGGTGCCATGAAATATTGCGTCACCTATTGGCCAGTTTCTCTTTTCGACGATTCTTCAATCAACTGTTCTTCTTTCACGAGGTTGCGTACACGTCACAACAAGTTATCGGAACTGGTTTCACTTCATTATAAGCTTTTAGAATTTTGATACCGAAAAACTGAATTTCAGAAGAAATTTTGCTGCCGCCAAGCTATCATCATCTCCCGAGAGATGTCGCAAAAATTTAGGAAATGGCGCGTGCGCGTGACACGAGCGTACTGTTTTCAAAACGACGACATACTTTTCATTGTTAGAAAAGACAGAGAGTTGCGCAAGAAAATGATGTTTATTGCATTGTTTTTCACTTAAATGGCTGTAACGGGCAAGGTGAGTGTCGATTGATTCCCAGATTTTGCATGCACCCCATCCGGTCTTTAGCTTTACATGTTGATACAAGTTTCACGGCGAGGTGACAACCAGAACTACCCTGACTGTGTGCAATTTCGAGGTCTACGGAAGAAATACACACAGTGGTAAGTGGTACCAAGCTGTATTTTGACGACAGTCTTCATACAGCTGGCTGGCTATGGCAGGTAATGCCTTCAAAAATTATTTCGTAAAAAATCACATTATTTCAGAATCCAGCATAGTATACAAGAAAAGTATCATAAAATGTTTCGTATGCGTTACTGGTGATGTGTTCCTTGGCTCGTTAGCTTTGAAATGCGGGTGTTCGATGAAAACAGAGAGATTTAATCAGCTGTAAATCCATCGACATTCTTTTACTGGAAGTCGCCATGTTGGTGAACTGGTTTGACCTATTATACAACTGACCAATAGAATGCCCTGTTTCTTGAAATTGTAACAGCCAATGATAATCCAAGAATGGAGATGGAAAAGTGCCCTGTAGCAGACCCCAACCAATCTCGTGGGTCTGTGCAGGAGACTAGCGCTGGCTACAGCGAAACGACATCTGGCGGACTGGCGATATTTAGTATAGTCTTTCCTTTTCACTCTTGTAAAACCTAAAGTATATCCACAAATTACGTTCTTTCAAAACAGAATATAATGTAAAATTGTTAAGTCGAAATTTGCAAAAAATCTAATGGCGTACCAAAAAAAACGACCGCTACAATCTAGTGTTACTGAACTTTAAATTCCTAGGACTTAAATTTGCTCAATGTACAGGTATAACTTTATGATATATTCAATTGATGTGTTCATAACTATTGAAAATAACGGAACCAGAATCTTTATACAAAAACATCAGAACAGTCCACTTCTTTAAGTGTCTTATCAACAAATAGAGAAGGCAACTGAGTCGACGACCTTGTCTGTAAATAGAGAAAGCAACCGAATACTTGTAGTTATTGACTTTACAATTTTGGTGAAAGTTGACTACATTGAATAACTAACAGTGATTATTAAGTCAATTAATCAATCAATGAACTAATAAATATTGTTTTACACACATCAACACACACGCGTGGTTGACTACTAATTTGCCGACACGTTGATCAAAACCTGGCCATCAAACACTTGATCATTTATCACAGATTAGAAATCACTTCTCAATATCTTGGAGACGTCATGTCAGTAAGACCAAGGGCCTCTAGTACACTCTCGCCCCCAAGCCTCAAGATGGCGCTAATTGGTTTAGCCATTTGAGACTTGGTTGTGAGAAGTACCTTCTACGCAATAATCGGGTGCTGCCTTGACGTCCTTAAAACAAAGGCAAACTTTATCTATTTTCACAGGCGTTGTTGCTGCCATTCACGAAGCAGAAGGCGTTGTTTTGGTTAGTGTTTGAAATAAAGGTTGTTCCCGTACTTATTTTCAATTCTTTTTTATTAATGGCATCAGAGAAATTAATCTGTTTTCGAATCAAAATAAAGCATTTTTTCAATAATTTGGACCTAAATTGCTAAACATACTGTAAGTTTTCATTTTTGTATAAAACTGCAGAAATTTTTAAAATTATATTACTCGTGATATTCCGGTAATTTCCGAAAAAAATTGTGTCAGAATTCTGACACATTTCATTTCCAATAACCAATGAGCTATACCAGGAGCTCATTGCCATAACCAGGCCTCAAAACCCATCAGCACCATCTTGAGGTTTGGGGACGAGGCTGCCTCTAGTATTGGCATTGGATTTCTTCGTTGCACACGATTTCTGTTCACTGAATTGAAAACTGATTGATATCTGGTTTTCATTTGAGCCGCATACCTCTGCATTGCAAACCACTGTTCTATTGGAACTTGATTTGAAGTGCCAGCATCTGCATTGCAAATCACTGTTCCATCGGATATTGATAAAAATGGCACCGTTGCGCTTGCTTCAATAAATACTGCTAGTGCAACAGAAATGCTTCAATAAATACTGGCTGCTAGAATAAAATCACAAAAACAATGGTTTTCTTTTTTTGACCATGATAGATTTTTGTCACGAATATTGCATACAAATGAAGAAGAAACATAGCTGATGACTCATTCATACAAGTGCGCACACGCACTACACACGCTCGCACACTTTTCGAGACGTGAGGGCCTGCGGTCTATTCTTTTTTACTTTAAATCGAGCTGGAAATTATTTTTGAAATTTTCCATTATTCTTTTGTGCAAACTTAAGATACGTGAAGGAGGGAGGAAGGCAGCGAGAGAGAGTGAGGGAGGGATGGAGAAATGGAGGGAGACCACAACATAATAGAATACACCATAAAACAAATAAGGAATACAAAATATGAGAAGGTTATTGTTATTTACTTTTCATACATTGGGCATTTGATTAGAAAATTTTCATAAGAAATTAGTGGTATTAATATTCATAAAGAAACCTAACATTCATAAATAAACCTAGCACCTTAGCAAAAAATTAAAAATGCGTATCTCCGACTAATAATATCCAATAGACATGAGTAGAAACGACCTCGCCGGTGTTTCTCAACTTTGGTTTTGAAGGTGCCGCTGGTGCCACAAATCGACTATATTTGAAGGTAGGAATACGAGATTTCGAAAACGGCTTGGTGGATTTCGCTGAAACTTTCCAAACGTAATATTTATTCATCAATCTCAAATATTCTTTTAGGATTTTTGATATGAAAGCCTAGTTTTTGCGTACTGTAACAAAGACGAATACGACTTCTATTTTTTACAAAAATACCTTACGTTTCGCGTGTTGATTTGTCATAGAAACCAATCGAAAAGACTAATCGAAAATTCCTTAAAAAAAGGTTTCATTAAAATCGACTGAGGGGTTATTTTGCTTTGAATGTACCTTTCTTGAAAATGAAATTTTGACTTAATAAGGTGTTAACGTAATAATAGTAATGGCACCTAAGTGCAAAACATAATTTTATATTTCCTGACCTTTTTTCTTTCAGAAAATATATACTTTTACTAGTAGACAAAGCTTAGTTGTTTGATATACGAGTTAGAATGGAGGCCACAAAATAAGGTTTGAGATAACCTAAGTGTGTTGTTTGAATATGTTCGGCCTCTTGAAAATTCTCAGACGGCGCATCAACCTCGGCTAATGATACATCCATATAAACAGGCGCATCAACATCGGCTAATGATACATCCATATAAAACAGGCGCATCAACCTCGGCTAATAATACACCCATATAAACAGGCGCATCAACATCGGCTAATGATACACCCATATAAAACAGGTGCATCAACCTCGGCTAATGATACACCCGTATAAAACAGGCGCATCAACCTCGGCTAATGATACACCCATATAAAACACATGTAGTTCAACATAAATGTAACAAACACCCATCGACTCAAAATTGTTGACAATAAATGAAAACCTATCAAAACAGTTTGGCCACTTTTTATCGTACTTCTTCCACGAAATGAGGATTCTACACCAACTTTACAAGAGACATTTCTACACTAGCTTTCCACTTCAATTTCAGAAGTCAAACACTTAAAAAATAAGTATGAGTTTCTTTCCTTGACATTTCAATTTATTCCAGCAACACAAAAAATGTGATCAAGAGCATTTTCAAAATGAAAAACAAGTCTACCAAATTACCCGAATATATAGCAAAACAAACAGAAAAAACAATTGATAGAACATTAATACTTCACGACTTTAACAACTTCTTTATGGGTTGTTCTAAAACAGCTCCGCCCTCACGCTCCTCGACCCAAGACACCTGGACAAACAACCCCTCGACCCACGACCCCCTCGACCAACGACCTGTGGCAATAGAGTTATTTTTGCGCTTTTCACATATTTCATAATGTTATTACGTCGCTGAGTCCCTTTCCTTTTAGACTTAACGCACGTGGTTGAACAGAGAGATTTCACCGATATGCAAAAGAAAGGCACATTCACGTAACAAATTGAAGATTTTCATGAAAAAACTTCGGACAACTGTTGAAGTGTTGTCTGAGATAAAATCAGTGTAATTCTTAGTTAAACTTTGGGCATTTCATTGTGATTCATGCTTCACTGTCGTCGATTTTGTCTCTGTATTGTAATTATTCAGTGTCAGGCATGGGACTGTCGTTAAAATCGTTTAATGTATTTTAACCCTTTTGAAAAATAATCTTGCATGGGCGGCGCACCATAGGGGGTGGGGGACTATAGTCGCCACTTATTTCAGTACTGCACAGCCCATGTCTTTATGTAATAAATTCGAATTTTGAGTTTTGTTGCATGAGACCAAGGAGCGTAGTCCAATAGGAGTGTTTACTTATGAGTTCGCTACTACTAGCGCCGCCAAGTAGCGAATAAGCAACGGTCAAGTACGAAGCCCGAGAACAATGGCGAAGGGAGCAGAATAGAAATGCAGCCTAGTGTCCAAGAACTGCAAGTTATGCTCTCGTCACTTCGAGGAGCCTATGTTCATGAATGCTCGTATGAAAAAGAAGCTGGTATGGAATGCAGTGCAAACACAGGCCCGTAGTCAAGGGGGTGGGTTTTACCCCCCCCCCCTTGGCTACGGGTCCAACCTTAGCCTATCCGTTAAAGATAAGGTATAGGATATAATGAACAGCAAATTTGTTTTAGGTACTGGTACTACTAACTACAATGATAACTAAGTACTAATTTTGAATTTACTTCCAATTTAAAGCACTTCACATAATCATCAGGCCATACCAGGCCAACTTCGCCCGAATAGACCTAATTCACCCCGACAGGAGGAGCGTTCCAAAACGAGGCTCGCTACGATGGCTTTGTTAGCTTATCATCATNTGGGTTTTACCCCCCCCCCCTTGGCTACGGGTCCAACCTTAGCCTATCCGTTAAAGATAAGGTATAGGATATAATGAACAGCAAATTTGTTTTAGGTACTGGTACTACTAACTACAATGATAACTAAGTACTAATTTTGAATTTGCTTCCAATTTAAAGCACTTCACATAATCATCAGGCCATACCAGGCCAACTTCGCCCGAATAGACCTAATTCACCCCGACAGGAGGAGCGTTCCAAAACGAGGCTCGCTACGATGGCTTTGTTAGCTTATCATCATAGTTCAGTGTATTCCGCGAACGGCTAAAAAAAATAAGGACATTCAACTGTCTGTTTTACAATCCCAAAGGACGTTGTGATTCGGAAGCTTTGGGTCGTTACCATACGCCGCGACGAAAGAAAATATGTCCGTGTAAAACTTATAAATGTTTTCGAAATGTTAGATCCTATTTTGTCGCATCTCTGTTGCCAAGCATAGGAACAACCGGAGAATCGTCGGTCAGCTAGGCTGTGTTTTCATGACTACGGGCCGAAACATGATGCATTTTTCTTTCCAAAAAGGACAGGGCCCTCAATCCTTCGATTTTGGGGCCGAATGTCGGCCCTATTCCCGTCTCAGAAGGCACGGCTAGGCACCTCATTTCCCCAGAAGAAACATGATAACTATGCTTGCTCTGTCCATTTAACTGAAATTGAGCTTTATGCTTTGGACGAACGAATTAGGTGTTTTAATTTTAAAATTCAACTTGGTCCAGATTGATATTTGAAACCTAACACATGAAATAGATGTAAGAATTATTAAAACCACTGAAGAAAGCATAATTAATGGTCAAATAATTTTTATTTTCATTTACGAGCCTAGTTACTTATTTCAATAAAAATATACGTAATAACATAAATCATTCTTTCAGATAAATGACACATCAACTGTTAGTCTCGGTAGTCCTCACCTCACCAGAACGTAGGCTATGCTTTATCAACAAATTAAACCAGATGTGACTAATTTCACATCAAAGCAAAATAGCCACCACCGTTGAATATATCTTCAAATCGTCAACAATGTGAGCAGATGACCTTGTTCGCGTAGAAAGCTTTATCAACCAATTTAAAAGAGGAAACGTAAGCCTGCATTCACCTTAATACCTAATCCGTAACACTACGATCGCCGCAAGTTGGCCATATTTACTTTTTGTGTTTCGAACCTAGTTTTCAGAAAAAAAAAACTGATACCCTTTCGTCAGACAGCTCTTTGGTGCATTAACTTGTTCTCTAATGTATTTTCTACGTCTCTGTTGTTAATTATCGACACATTTTTAAGATTTAATATCCAGGTTGGACGCGAAAGACCGGCCATTTAACTCACGCAATGTCGACATCTGCTTTGTTTATCGCATTGAGCGTCGCTTTGGATTTTAATGTCCGCCGCGTGAATTTGGTCTATGGTGATTGCGTAGATGACAGGATCGTGCATACGGCCAGGAGAGGCTTCATGTTATTCACCAGCATTGAACGCGTGTGGTGGCTTAACCATAAAGGGAGTCTAGAAGCAAATGTTTATACGTAGCTAAGCTATAGAGCAGCGAAAGAGCTCCCAAAAATTAGTACGGTGTGAATGCCTTAAAATCGATTAAGGAACAAAACAGTAGAAATTAGGTTTGTTGTCTGCTATTTTGGTATACTTGCTAGCACAGTACGGATAAGTGCTGGCATTTTTCAAATTGAAAGTGTTTGTCAGATATGTTGTTCATCCATTCTTTTAATTCACTACACGCCGACGGTAAGTTCACAGAGGCGGATCCAGGATTTTGAGTTGGGGGGCAGGGCACAGGAATAACCAGAATTTCGGCACATGCGCACACCCAGCCTAAAATGCAGGGATGCAGGGGTCTCCAGTTTTTGAGTTTGCGGACCTTATTACTAAACAAACGGTAAACGGGGTTTGTTCAAGGCCTATGCATTGTGCATTCGCCCCCCGAGCCCCCCTGGATGCGCGCATATGCAAGTCAGCAAACTGACAAATGGTATCTGGGAGAATTTTAGGGGGCCATGGCCCCCTTGACCCCTCCCCCTCCTAAATCCGCCACTGGTTCACCACTTTAGGCAGTACTCCGTTGTCGCTAAAAAACACGACACTTAACTACCGTGTTTTCTTGCACTGAGCATGTTCATATTAATAAGGAAAATTAGGTCTAGACCTAATAAAAACGTCAACGAATGAAGTCATCTCTTGTCAATCAGTGTCAATGGTGCACAGTCTCGCAAACTTCATACAAACATCAAACTTGATGGTAAAGATTTCCATGGTTGCAAGTCATTATTCCGAAGGTCCACTACTCCGCAGGTCCGCTACTCTGAAGGTTCAGTACTCCGAAAGTTCGCTACCTTCGAAAGTTCGAATGTCTACAATTCCGACAGTTCATTGCTCTGATTGTCTGCTAATGAGTCGGAACTGACACGAATAAACTATGGTATTTGCGTCCATTTAGTAACCATTTAAAAAGTGTGCAAGAGTAGTTCTTAAAACAATATGATAGACATTAATAAGCTCATTTCCTATCACTGCCATTCGTGATTCTTGAATCTAACTAACGAATCATTGTCAAGCAGGGACAACATCTGTGGTACGGTCAGGGCTGCGGCAACGAACGGCGGTTTTAAATTTAAGATTGTATGGGACTCTCTTACTTCGTGGAGACTGGCTGGGAAAGGGCTGCTAACTACATTTAGTTTCGACCCGGCCTTGCGCGTGGTTCCGGTGGGTGAGGAAGAGGCGTAGCGGCCCTAAACTTTTCAGACGCGCTGTGAAATGGGATGCCGATTTTGACATGGATTTGATGAATGTATCGTGATTGATAATTCAGCAATATTCCTACTTCATATTATTGTATAAATGCAAGTACGTACTCACTTTTCCGTATTCGTAAGACAGGCGGGCAATTTCGCATGAGCATGAAATTCAAAGTGTTTTAGTACCCGAGCGTTGTTTTCGGTACAGGTACACCACTCAGTGCATCTAATAACCGAATTATCGTTAATTTTGCATGTAAAATACATAAATTATACATGAATCCGAAATTGTACTTATTTTCGGAATAGTGATCCTCTGGAATTGTGAACCTTCGAATTATTGAACCTTCGGAATGATGAACCTTAGGAGCAGTGAACCTTTGAAATAGTGGGCTGTTCACAACTTAAATAACACAAAAGATAAAAAAAATTCGTCAAGTCATTCTCCGACTAAATATTTCCGTTCCAGCACCTAATGAGGTGTAATCATTCACTTAAGCACGCTTGATTCGGAAGCTTGGCAGGAGGTAAGGCGAGAGCGCTCTCTTTCTGGACCACATTACATCTGAATTTGAGTTCCATTTTTTCGAACAACCGTCCCGGCATCCTCATTTCTGGTATTACGAATTCCATCTCATCTCAGGAACTTAAAGCCAAGAGTTATCGTTGTATGTACAAATTTCTCTTCACCTAATTAAGCGAAAACTCCACAGAGTCGACGTTTGCAAAATATCAAAAGTGCACCTTTCTAGAAATTCGAACCACCCCTACGCAATGCGAAACAGTTTGCTTATTGATGAAAAACACCTCTATGAGTAAATTAGTTTTCAGCTTTATTTATAACGTATTTCTTTGGTGAAAATAGCTTTAATTCACTAGTGAATTAATAGAGAGAGAGAGAGAAGGTTGGTCAGATTTTCTTGTTGTCATGGTATATGTGTTGCCTATTTTGTACGAGTTTGGAGATTGTGATTAATTTAAGCCCCAGTTGTGGCTAGGTAACAGATGTGATCTCGTGGTCAAACTGTAACTTACCTGAAATATTTACTGTTATTGAGGAGAGGAACAGTGGGTATATGAAATTATAATTTGGTCTTGTCATCCAATTCTTTTTAGTTCAGTTTTGTACGAAATTGTGTGGTTAGTGAATATTTTGATTCCTGTTAAAATATTTTGTCATGTCATTTTAAACTTTGACTAGTTATGAGTGATGATATACTCAATGTTAATACGTTTTGTAAGTTGTGAGCTATTCTACAGATTAGCAACTAACTTGTTACTATTGGTGATTATAGTGGGAGAGTGGGAAGTTTACCCTGAACCAGCATATCACTATGAAATATTCTAAATTATATGTGAGCTTGCACCAGAATGGATTACAATGCTGTGATAGTGATGAATTTCCTTGCTTTCTTCTTCTTACTTGTGGAACACCCACTGCACAAAACATTGCTAGTAGCCTAGTGCATTGAATAGGGAACACATGCGAAATTGTTGGGTGGATATGAAACCAGCAGTAAGGTGGGATCAAAATGTAATGAAAAGTTGGAAAATACCCAAGACGGCACTGACATAACCACAGGAGCATGGCCACCGGTCATTACAAAATGTCCTTGGGGGTCATGCACAAATCGAGGGCCAAATCTTATAACCACCTCATCGCATGTTGTCAATGGTCAGGAGAGCAACCAAAATTTGTGACGATGGAAGGAACTCAACACTCATGTGGCATACCCCATTGGTTTTTACTCGTTAGCACTCGTCCCATGTACCCCCTGAGAGGGAGTCAACACCCATTTGACGCCCAACTGGTTTTTACCTGGTTTGTACTCCTCCCTTTGCTGGCACCGGGGGTAACTCCCGTCTGAGCCCCCAGGAGTATTCTTTAAAATTTTATAGTCCATGGAGGTATGAAATGTAATAAGGAACGGTCGACCATTTGTCTTATTAAGAACTCAAAACATGAAACAAAACCATGATGGCCTTTGATGGGAGCTTCAAGAGAATGAAAGCAAATACATTTTAATATTGATTAAAACTCACTGACAGATTTTCATTCTCATTCTATTATAAGTGGATGTTAATTTACGTATTTCACACATTTTCAATGACACAGTAATTTCATTGCATGTCGAACGTCATTAAAATACGAATTTATCAGTGTTTACATGATTCGGACTCCGCCTGTGAAATACGTCACCAAGGTACAAACAGAACCTACAGAAGAGACACTTACCATGTGGAAGAAAGACATCGAATCCATCCACCTCTTGGTTCTCTTAGACTCACATTGCACAATTCTCAGACGTAACACAAATACTCTGTACCGTTCCTGATGTTACAAAAAGACTTCACTTCCCTCACTGATACTCAGTGTATCTCTCCAAATCTCGGTGAATGAGGAAAACTTTGAGCGTGTTAACCAAGTGTCACTCACGAATGAGTTCTCCGATGTATTTGACGAGGGTCTTGGCACTTTGGCTGGAGAAGTCCACCTCGAAGTGGATCCGCCCTGTGGTCATGCCTGCTCGCAAAGAACGACCATCATGCAGACCCAAACTCAAAGTTGAACTAGACCGTCTGACAAAACGTAATGTCAACTCGCCAGTCAACGAACCTAATCCCTGAGTCAGCCAAATGGTAGTAGCTGAGAAGAAAAACGGTCAACTACGTATATGCCTCGACTCCGGTAAACTCAACCAGGCACTGAAGCGTGAACGTTATATTCTATCTGTGCTTAAAGACCACATGCACCTACTGTCACAGGCAAAACTCTTCACTAAAGTTGACATCTCGTCTGCCTATTGGCATGTACAACCCGACGAATCCTCGCGTAAACTGACCACGTTCCAATCCTGGTTTGACGATAGATACCAGTGGAATCGTCCTCCATTTGGGTTATCGATACATGCTGAGATATTCGGCAAAAAGATGGTAGAACCCCTCACCGGAATCCCGGATGTACTGCGTATAGCAGATGATCTTGTAATCTATGGCCGCGATGCAGCCGAACATGATGCCAACCTGAGAACGTTCATTATACGCTGCCGGGAGAAGAGCCTTAAACTCAACTAACAGAAGTTTGGGAACATGGTCCCCGAAACATCCTTCGGTCATACTTTTCTGCTCAAGGTATGCGTCCTGAACCTGAAAAAGTGAGAGCACTGGCCGCAATGGCATCCCTTCAAAACGTTGAAGAACTGCGACGCTTCATGGGTATGATCAACTACTTGGGCAAGTACCTACCCAACCTGGCAGCTGAAAGCGCCCCCTTACGAAACCTCCTTACGAAAGACGTACCCTGGACAGAAGTTCCAGTACTTGGCTTATGCGACATCACCAAAGACTTGACTTTGGAAAACGACGCAAGTGACTATGGAATCGGTTCATGTCTGATGCAATACGGAAAGTCGATTGCTTTCGCCAGCCGTTCACTCACTGACCCCGAGACCCGATATGCTCAAATCGAGAAAGAGTTGCTGGCCGTGGTCTTTGGATTAGCGAAATTCCACTACTACACCTATGGCCGTACCCTACAGGTTATCACCAACCACAAGCCGCTAGTTGCTATAAAATCCAAGCCACTTTCTCGTGTACCATGACGTCTCGAATCACCTCTACGCGCTCAGAAATGACTTCGAGCTTATGCACCGCCCAGGTAAATTGATATTACCTGTGGCTGATGCTCCATTCCGAGCCCCAATGACAGACAAACCAACAGAGGAACTCACAAGTGTGAATGCTGCTTCGTTTCTACCTATCAAAGAGACATTCTTGGCACAAATACGCATTAACTATAAAGAAATCGACACATCCCAAAATGATCCGACAATATTTCGACTACTGTGACGAGCTACCCCTACAAGACGGCATAATCCTCCAAGGTAAACAATGTCGTCACTCCCAAATCACTCCAAGCTGACATCAAGTGCTAAATCCATGCTGGCCACCAGGGTATTAACTCATGTCTTCGTCGTGCTCAACAACTCGTACACTGGCGCGGCACGTCCACGAAAATACGCCAGTATGT
Organism: Phoronis australis; assembly: GCA_002633005.1. Lineage (NCBI taxonomy): Eukaryota > Metazoa > Phoronida > Phoronidae > Phoronis > Phoronis australis. The sequence goes on along the minus strand of NMRA01000641.1, from coordinate 102,034 downwards.
TGAATCCTGTAGTATTCGCGCTACGCATGCCGATTACCAACCACAAAAGACACTCGACATGCACGACGTGCCAGAACGCCCTTTGGAGAAAGTAGGCACAGATCTTTTTACTCTCTCCAATCGTTCCTACATTATCACTGTTGACTACTACAGTAATTTTTTGAGATTGATTACCTACCTGACACCCTCTCGGAGACAGTCGTTAACAAGTAGTCGGTGGGCCAGAATTTGTAGGGCCTCTAGAAAATGGTTTTTGTGAGTACTTTAGGGGGGATTTTATTTTGGTGTTTTTTAATTCATTTACTGGAGTGTTTTCAAAATCTAAAAAGTTCCTACATATAAAGTTGCACATTTTTGAGAAATTTGAGTTTGAAGTTACCTAATAATCACCAAAGAGCTTAGTAAATTTATATTTGTAAAAACAACAGTTTTGGTGACTTTTTTGTAAAACAAATAATTTGGTCCCATCATTGCTATTGTATTGAACAATATTACACTCACATTACATGTTTTACTATTGTAGATTAATTGTAAACAGTGAAATTTAAAAAATGTAAAGAGACACCTAGTGGCAAAAATGCAAACTAAGTCTGAATATTACTAGGAAGTTATTCTGGCATTGTCTNTGTTTACAAAAAATTGAAAAGAAGTTCCCCCTATCCCAGGACTACGACAGGGGATGACGGCCACTTGGGCATGTTGTTTGCAACCATCTACTCCATTCAACCTTCTCAAAAATTTTTGACTTAAAGTGCTTTAAAATCACACCCACAGTATAACGCCATATGATTACCCCTTAGCGCAAGCAGTGTCGATGTGGCAAATGAACAATGGAGTGTTGGAAAAACAGGATTGCAGGAGTATTTGTTTAAACTGGGAACAAATGAAAACATTAACGACCTCCTCAGAGGCATCTCTCTACGCGGTACTTCTAAACTTATAGGAACATAATTTGCTGAAAAGCATCCGGCATATGGAGTACTTATGGTATGATCACCGTCTCTACTGGTTCAGCGGTATTGTTTAAGGCCTAGGCAGCCAAGGAGCTGAACAAGTTAAAAAAAACAACTGGTGATAATACTGAAACACACATGGAAAACACCAAGATATAGCTTTCAAAAACACGTACCTGTTTTACAAAGCTATACTTCTTTCTCTTTCTTGAAATATGGTCCATAATATACTTTTCCTGCTAACAAATGATGCACTCATGTTTCAGAATGTTCCTATGTTATTCAGGTTAATTGGGTGTTTCAGATTTTGGAAGCATAATTGATTTTCTTGGGAAATCTTGGATAACATCTGTATCACTTTCAGCAACTTCAGCTTTAGTACTATTGTTGGTGCCTTGAAACGTTGCTATGCCGTTCTATGTCCTTTCAATTTCTTGGTCTGACACTTGGTCTTCTAGTCTACAGCACTCAGCAGTATACTGTGTAGGCTATACCGGGGCATGCAGCTGTTATCTGCACAAACGTTTGTAACACCTCTTATTCTTTTTGATCTAATGATCTACAGAGTTCCACATTCCATCAGAGTTCGTCAGGAAGCTTTCCTAAGCTTCTTTAGGCTCTGGCATCACAATTTTGTGCTGTTTGATAAACCTTGAATTATACAAGCATCGCACTCCATGGGAGCAGCCATATTGAAGTAACTAAGCACAACAATACAATCTGGCTCTCTGATTGGTCAATTCAATAGAAAAGCGCCACCAAGTGGCAGGAATGTGCATAATATTTTGTGCAACAAAAACACCTTTTTTTAAAAAAATGTGCAAGTGTAGATGTGGGAACTTTTTGGATTTTGATTTATAGGTATATTATCTAGCCACATAGATAAAACTAGGTTGCCCCCCTAAAGTACTCACAAGGATGAACGCTATGAGATCTGGCCCACCGACTAAAGTTGAAGCATCATTTTGCCAGACACGGCATACCAGATACTCATGTCAGCGACGGTGGTCCACAATACTCTTCGGACAAATTTAAACGTTTTGCCTCCGATTGAACATTCAATTACATAGTCACTACCCCTAGTAAAATCAAAGCAAAAAGGCGTCTGCTGAAGTCACTGTTAAAATAACCAAGCGCATGTTACGTCGCTGTGAAGCAGCACATGAAGATCCATACCTGGGCCTATTGAATATTCGCAACACACCGAATGAGGGCCTTTCAACCAGTCCAGTTGAACGCTTATTCGGAAGACCAAGAGCCTCGTTCCAACCACGTCAAAGATGCTGCGGCCTTCTAACCAAAACTCTAGTGAACGTTAACTTATGGAAGACAAAAAGTCATCGACTACTGACCGCCTTAATCCACACCGAAGAAACTTACCTATCCTCCAGCCAGGTGACGCTGTTCGTATGCAACCCATTCAGCGAGGTCACTTGGAATGGAAACCTGCAACTGTAACCAAACGCCTTTAAAATAGAGAATACAAGATTAGACGTTCAGATGGTCACTTCTTTGTGCGCAACCGCCAGCTGCTGCGAAAATCCAATGTCACCGATGAGGCAACCATGGACACATCGGTTCCACATCCGCCTCATTGTACATTGCTGGCTTCTCAAAACATTTGCACTCACGAATACTCCAAATGCATTAAAAATTGTATCTAATGACACAGACTTTGTTTCAGTTTTGTATAAGCATTGGTTATGGTGAGAATAATTCATTTCAACGCAGAATCATAAACGTCAACATGGCAACTCACAATGGCCGACTTAGACGAGTGTTCATCCGACGAAGACTTTACAGGTGGATGTTAGGTTTCACAGGCTATCACTTCAAACAGGAATACACTGATCAAAAAATACTAGAAGCCGCCATGAACATACACAGACAACGGAAATGGATAGTTCTTTGATAAGCCGGCATTCGTGAGAGAGATCACTGTCGACGAAATTCCGGCCACAGACACGGAGATGTTTCACGGTCTCATACTTGCCATTAACAACGTACTTTTCATTCTTTGCTACCACGAGCCACTTCCTAAGCAATTTGGGTTCTCGAGGAAGTCGCAAAAACGGTATACCCGCTTTCCTCGCAACTCCATAGTTCGGGCAAGCGGGAACGACGCACCGCAACATAGCGGCATTCACTCTGCAGATGAACCACTGACGTCGATGTGTCGTTTCTCACCTTCCTTACAGGTTAAAGCGACACCTCTCGGCAAGGTAAGGTCGACCGTGTGCGAGGCGATGTGGATATAGACCGATTAAGACGGTAAAAAAACTAATTATAATTAAATCGGGTGGCATTCTCCGTTAAAACGGCACTGTGGTAACAATAATGCAGCAGTGAAACGGTTCTAAGATACAAATAAATCTCACATTTGCCCCAGTTTCGCACTAATCATTCATAGTTATTGTCAAAAGACTGAGATCTTGACAGCGATCACTGATTGGCTGATATGTCAGTGACGTGACTGATGGGTACTCGACTGCTTGTCACTTATATTGCCGTGCCACATTGTAAAGAGTTTATATTGTATTATATCAGTTATTTTTTACTGTTTTTCACAGTGCTGTAAAAGGTTCGACATGTGTTTTTGTATGGCTCCCGGGTATTCGAACTCTTCGGAAAAGGTGTCTTCTAAAGGGATGGTCATAGCATATCATTGCCGGGTTACCCAAACCTTGGCCAAAAGCTGTATACTAAATATCATGGGCGGCGCACCATAGGGGGGTGGGTGGCTATAGCCCCCACTTTTTTCAGTGCTATGCCGCACGTGGTCTATAGGCGGTGCACCACAGGGGGGCTGAGGGGCTTTAGCCACCCCACATTTTTCAGTGCTGCGCCGCCCATGAAATATAGGCCTACATGCAGGTTTGCGCCAATATGGCTAAAAAGGGACAAATAAAATTATTGTCATTAAAACTACTCTCATCCTTCAGTAAACCTAGGAACCATGTTCCTACAGTACACTAACTTATTTACCGGTGTTGGAAAAGTTAGCGATCGTTAATCGGCTGCTGCTAAATTGTCGTGATGCGTTCTCTTGAGTCGGTGTTTTGCAATTACGTCACCTGACTTTTACCAGTTTCTTTTCCCCCGATTCGTTTATCGAGTGTTCTACGCTGCCGACCGGGCACCTAGGTTGCGTACATGTCACAACAAATTGTCGGAACTTGTTTCATTTCGTTACAAGTTTTTAGAATTTTTATACCAAATGAAACCGAATTTTAGAACAAGCCTTGGTGCTGCGAAGGTGCCATCATCTCCCAAAAGACGTCTCAAAATTTTAGGAAATGGCGCGTGCGCCGTGTAACAAGCGTGCTGTTTTTGAACCGGCGACACACTTCTTTGTTACAAAACGCGGCAAATTATGCTAGAAATGACGTTTATTTGCTTGTTTTCCACTTAAACGGCTGCAACGAACAAGGTGAGTGTCGGTTGACTACCAGATTTTGCATGCACCCCCGCTGGTCCGTTAGCTCTACATGTTGATATAGCCTAAGTTTTACGATGTGACGAGCAGAAGTCAACTATACACGGGTAATCAACTAGCTGTTTGGGTCTAACGGAGCTCAACGAACAGTGGCACGATAGTCTTCATACAGCTATAGTCGGTAACTAACCAACCCTTCAAGTTTACAAAGCTGGCAGCTGGCTGACTGGCTGGCTAGAGTCCACATTACCCACGGCAGAGTCACACCTGTGTAAATTGTTGATACGGACTGGTTGCACCGGCAAATATTCGTCTGACGATGACGATAACTGGGTATCATTTTGTGTTGCCTCGGCTGAAACAGGTATCCCAGGTGACCCGACATTGCACACAAAAATTTCTTATTCCGACAATATAAAGAACGACACTTGACTGCACGCTAACACAGGACAGTGACTTTGCCCTCACCAAATACGTCACGAGAAGAAGCGCCCCAAGCGGGTTATTATTTTTGAGCTTAGCTAGAGCATATAAGTTTACTTTTTGATGTTGAATTATTTGTGAAATTAATCAACAACTCATAGAAAACTATCCAAAATTTATTCAGAATAAAATACAATTCCCTATTTAAACCCCCTAGTTGAATTACACTGATCTAAGTTTCTGTTAACTGCCTCCCCCCGGGTTAAAGCATCTAACCTGCCGCTGTGTCATTAGCAAACGTTTCGATTCTATCCAACATTACGTGGCGTAACGCGTTGCTGGATCGCATGCACTTGTTATCTTAAGGGGTGGGATTAGTTCGCCTGCCCGTCAAGTCTGTGACAGCGCAGTTGCTGGGGGTAACTGCTTACGTTCTCATACCGGCGTGTAACTCCGCCTTCCATCATATTGCATATATAAGTTCATCATGTGATAACAATTTTCTTATGCCAAGAAACAATGTCCAATTCAACTACTTCTAACCACACACCGTGGTACGCTGAAGGATCAGCACCGGATGTTGTACTTTACTTACACATCACTTTCGAAGTTCTCCTCGCAGTCGGCATCAGTGTTGGTAACAGTCTGGTTTGCTTAGCCTACATCAAATTCCCAGAAGTACGCAAGGAAAGCATCAGTGTCATAATCTTTGGCCTTGGACTCAGCGATCTACTAGTAGGACTATGTCTACCACTCAATACGTTCAAGAAACTTGTCGTACCTCTGCTCTGGGAGTCGCTGCCAATGTCCGCCATTACCAGTACCTCCGCCTGCATAGGCTTTATTTATGGTGTCGCCGTCCCAGTTAACGTATCCACTGCCATGCTAGTAGTTGTAAATGTGGACAGGTTTGTTTCCATTAAGTTTCCTCTGCGATACGACAGTTTAATGACAACCACCGTCGAAAAACGGTTGGTAATCACAGCATTCTTCTATGGTCCGATACTGAACTCATTTCTTCTGCTCAGTGTGAACGAGAACTTCGTCGGCGACCGCGACCTATGTTTATTTCAAACAATATTTCAGAGAACTCCAATAAGAGTTACGTGTGGCATTTTGACGATCTACTTTCCAGATTTTATTATTATTAGTCTTCATATTTACGTAATTATTCTTGCTTATCGCCAACGAAAGAGAATCTTCAGCGAACTGAATGCACAAGAGGTACGACAAAGGGAGCAATATAAACTTACGAAGGCAATGTTGAAATATGTTGCGCTTAAGATTTTAAGCACCTGGCCTCAGTTGATTGCAAAGAACGCCTACCCTCCTCCATCTGTAATTGCTCTTGAGGACTGGAAAATATCTTCGCTGCGAGCTTTTTTAACAGATCTTGCAGGACTGAATTCACTGGTTAATCCGTTTTCGTATGTGTTGGCGATACCCGCCTACAAACAAGCTTTTCGTAAAATGTTTAACCGCCACAATAACGTTGGAGAGAGCTGAAACGATATGTATTGAAGTACGCCATGCATATACTTGTGTTAGAACACAGGGAATAGTCGAGAGAGTTCATTTTTGCGTATGCCTTGTGCCATGATAGCGCTTGGCGGCTGGTGAGGTATTGTGAAGACAAAGGATTTCATGAGATTCTAACTGAAAAAAAGGGATTTCATACTTTAGAGGCACATTGACCCATGGCAGTGTTCTTGTGACAGGAACTCACCAAGGGGCTATGTCAATAATCAAACCTCCAACTTGAACTGAGAACTAGTTTCACAGAATTTGGTTTACCAAATGCTAAAGCCTCAGAACACTATTGAGAAACCATGATGTGGGTATCCCTTTCTTGGTTTTGAGCTAAACATTACAACTTACATACAATGTAAACGCAATCATAGTCAACATTCATGTTGAACCCCCACCATCGTATGTCATGTTAATGATCCGTCTAAGCTAAAACCATGCGTACGACCAAGACCAACTCTTTTTAAAAGCATGGAGCCACACGATTTGTAGTCGGCGTCAATTGGGTCTAGTTTATATCTTGCGCTTTAATGTGACTAAGACTATAAGGAAACATGGCCGTTCAGTGGTATCTTGGAGTTGTACAATTCTTCTCTACATCAACCTGTGTCGCTGTCAGCCCTTGATATCACGAAGGTGATCTATGCTCCTATTGTGTTGTACAGGATAATTATCACATTAGCGATGTCTTCACAGATAGAAAAGACGCTTATTAACTTATATAACAATTAATAAAATACGATAAAAATAGAGTTGGGTATGTGTATATGTCAGAATAAATATTATGTAATTAGTAGAATTAGTTCCATTCAAATTGGCCAAAATTTGTGCATATGTACTTTTAAAACCCCAGAGTCAAAATTGTTCACATGTACATTTAATATCTACATGTATTTTTAGATGGTATTTTAATTGCCTCTTTTGTTCTAGGGTCAATGCACTGAAAGGGTTGTAGCCAATGATATGATTAGATAGTATAATGTGTTTTTTATTAGCCAATTGTTAAGAAAACGCATTACTATAATTTAGAAAAAAAAATGATGTTAGTCAGTCAGATGGAATTTTGTAGAGCCATCTGGTGGAAGATTCTAAAGAGGATCTTGACAAGAGCAAAGATTAGCGAACAGGAAGTTTACTAAGACCTTGCTACTTACATCATGGATAGTAAGATACTACCTTCATGTGTAATGCGTCACGAGGTACCAGCAAGAGGAATTGTGAGTAGTCAGATACTGTCTACACGTATCATAGCGTCACAAAGGCTGTGGCCAGTGTAGTGCATCGTGGTTAGACCGATACTAAACACTTTTGTTGTGTCACGAAGGACTGACCAGCAAGTAAACTGTCGCTGTATAGTATGTGTTAGTACGAGGATCGAGCAGCCTGGTTAGCAGATAAGACATTTGACTTTTTATATGGTTAATTGATTGAAGTTGTTCTTACAGAAGGCGCTAGCGTAATTACTCTTCTTCGTTGTTAGTGTACTTAATTAAGAAAAGGTTTTANACCCCTCGACCCACGACCAGATCGACCCGCCACTTACATTATGTAAAGCGGGTTCGTCTCCGTCAGGTTATCGACTCGCCTTCGGCTTTGCTGGGTCTGGCTGTTATTAAGAACACTGCACAGATGTACAAACCCGCACAACTAGCAGCAGACAACCACACGTTTTAAACGCACCATAAACAAGGCGTTTATATTCATACCCGAAACACCGTACCTTTTCTGAGAGAAACGGCAGATGGACCTCCGAAGCACCGGAAACAGACCGATGCTCCTTTCGCCCCACAGCAGGACATGAATGCCGACGATGGACAGGAATCACGAACTATTTTTCATTTTGGCGCATCAGAGGGCGACTGTACCCTCTGACACAGCGCCACCTATACTGAAAAGTGGCCCTGTGGAAACATGATGAACGACACACGGAATTCCATGTGTGTGGGCATCAATGCGCATGCTTGGTCGGAAGTTTATCGTTGACATCACCACCACTTGCACACGGTTTCTATGCAATGTACTTGTTTGGGCTTAGCTACGGGATCGGGGTTCTGATGATTTTGTTTACTTCGATCACTGCCCGTTTTAATAAATTGTAACTATTCAAGTCAAAGGTGGTCGCCATATAACGTAACCCTAAACTGAAAGGGGTTTCCCAGATTTCAACCAATGGAAATGACTGACGGACAAATCACAATCCAGCCTCCCGTTCAGTAACGCTAGGACCTCGCTAAAAGCAAGACTTCGCGAAATCACGCGAGACATTGCCGTGTATTACAAATGAGTACACGGGACTTTGACTAGATTTTAGCTAGGTCCTAGCGTAGGTCCTAGCGTTACTGAACGCAAGCAAGGTTCATATTCGGTGGCCACTTTTGGTGAAAAATGAAGGTTGTCATATAACTGTAAAAGTGGGTTATTTTAAAGTACCATCATTTCAGGTTTGTAATCTAAAATATTTTTGCACAAGAACCACTGAATAACATTTTATGGCCTAATGCATCACAGTACTATAAAAGGGTAGGTACACTACAACTTCATGGTCACAGCCCACTTCTACCATGCAAGCATTCATAAGGTAGGTGTTAATTTAACAAGTTCTTGATCAAACTGAAAAAGTATCACATACTAAAGTAAGAAAAGTTATTACCGTGCTGATCAAGTTGCCCAGATGATGATACATTGCATATCTTGTCACAGTATAATGAAAACTTCTTCATTTTCAATAAGCTTTTTACAAAAAGAAAATGACAAGTACCTACTTTTTTCAAAAACTTTATTGGTGCTATTTGTCTAGTTTTCAATTAATTCACCAGTTGGTAAAATTAGTTAAAGCAATGCTAGAACCAGTGTTCCACTTGTAAACAGTAAAAAATGGTACTGGATGGGGGGTACGTACACTACGCACAGTCAATCAACGTCAAATTTTGACTAAGTTACAAATGTATGGGATGGTCTCGAGTTTGTTGGTTTGTTGCAAGTTGTTGTGAAAGATAGAGAACCTGCCTCTACAACATCAGTTGTCACATGACGTGTCTTCTAGGATGTTAAGTGCTAGCCAAGTCCTGTGTGGCATTTTATTGCCCAAAAATTTGATAATGTCCATTGTTTTTTATCATACTGAATTCATTTTAGAAATATCAGGATTTTTCATGAGAACAGCAGTATGTAAAAATACTTTTGGGCAATACAAAATACTTAGAACCTACTGAGAGTTAGTTCATTTACCATATCTATTCAAAGAAAACAAATAAAAAGTACAGCATACATGTGCATATCTGTATGCAATATATTAAAACATAGGGTACGTACACTACACAAATGCTAATATTTCACTCAAAACAAATGTATTTGTAATTAACACCCTTTTAACCTAGCATTTTAATGGAAGAAACTGTGGCAAATGTTGCTTACTTACAGTTAGTTAAGTGTAATATTTTTGTTTCATGGTATTTGTTCACATCGGGGTACGTACACTGACTACACAGGGGTACGTACACTACACAGGGGTACGTACACTACACAGGGGTACGTACACTACACAGGGGTACGTACACTACATTTCAATGACATGTCAGGTATGTAACTAAATACTAAAAATCTACTGAGAGTTTGATTTACTATATCAATTCAAAGAGAAAAAATAAAAAGCACAGCATTTATGTGCGTATCTGCCATACTTTCAAAATATGTACAAATTAAAATATAGGGGTACGTACACTACACAGATGCTAATATTTGACTCAAAACAAATGTAATTGCAATAAACACCCTGTTGTTATTTGAAAGGCAATACTTTCATTTGTAATGACCATTTTGTGTTAATGAATTCCATATGGGGGTACGTACACTACATTTTGTTAGCCTTTTGGCCCATTTTCAACATAGCAGAACCCTGTTAATATCTAAACTTTTGGTTTGTTTAGATATGAGATAATTTGCTGTGTTGCCTAGGCTAACATATTCTGTAGTTCTTTTTATTACAGAGTGTGAACTTTAGTTTTTAACCTTCTTTACTGCAGGTGAGGGTTAGAAACACAGAATTTACAAATTTGTAACGAGTCCCTGTTTTATGATGAACCTTACCATTTCTCAATGATTAAGTGATTCTGAAAGTGACTCAAGTTATTCCCAGACATATCTAAACAATTGCTTACTTGATAAAATACACTTCTTTTCTACTGTTGACAATTGAAAATTGTAATTATTAAAATGGTCACTCGCAACGCTAAAAATGCATGAAACTCATAGACAAAAACTTGGATAAATTTCTCAAACATTGTCCAATTTTGAGGATTCATTTTTTAAATTTGCACAACTAAATATCTCTGCATATGAGATTCAGTTGGCATTTGGTAAGTGACCAACAAATTTATTTTAGACCGTAACACAGTCAACTCTCGAATATGGGCCGTAGCCATGAATGTTATGACGTTGGTTTCATCACTTAACCGCAATTGAGAAGCAATGTTAAACCACATTCGTAGCACTGTAAAAGAGTGTAAGTGCGACTACAGCTTGCCGGGAAAGTTAGTAAGCGGCCTGCCACACGTTGTGTCTGCACGAGACATGTTGCGCGGAGCCAGCGCCGTTCGTTAAGTGTTTTCCCCGGATACCGTCTAGGCTTCCGGTTTCTGTCAATTGCACTTGTTTGTCAATAAACACTCGCAAATCTTGTTATACCATAGATATTAGTAAAGAGATTCGCGACTCCGTGAAGTCTCGCGGCCTAACGCAAAAGTACGTGAGCAGGATTCAAAACTTCCGGTCTCGTGGCTAAGCATAGTAACGAAAGTGAACTTTGGTTTTTATATCGCGCACGTCAAGCAAATTTTTGCGTTTGAAATTAATTTTTTGTGTTTAATGCAAACTAAATCGCGTATGCGAGCCATTCAAGTCGGATTATTGCTACGAAACGTGTAGGAATTAATTTGACAAGTTGGTGATCAGCCTTGCTGGCACAGTTCAACACACGATTCACGAATCGAGGAGTTTGGCCCAATGAAAAGGATGTGCTAAATGGATAATTCTTTTCACTAGTTGAATTCTCAGTCGTGTACGATGAAATTTAGCTTGAATTTTGTGATTTTGTATGAATTTTGGCTCGACCTTAATGTAGTTTCTCATTCATCACTACGTCTACAATACATAAGCCTGGCTTAGTATACCAATATATCCAAAATTCAGCAAGAGCGAAATTTTGCCATTTTTCATGATTTTCAGAAGCTCATGACAAGTGGTGGAAAATGAAAAGTATTCCAGCGAAATATTTAAACTTTCTTCTTTATATTTATATCCGTGTCAACAAATGGGGGCATTCAGGAATATTTTTAAAAATCGGGAGTACTGCGGCACTTGAGAAGGGGATAAATTTTCAGTTGCTAAATGGCCGTTACCAAACCGATTTTAATGATATGTATATCCAGGGGTGGATCCAGGATTTTGTGTTCGGGGGACCAGAGCAGAGTATTAGCCAGGATTTTGTCATTCAGACATTGGCACTCCCGGTCTGCCAAATGGAATCTGGGGGAATTTTAGGGGGTTGTAGCCCTCTTGACACCCCCTCTAAATCCGCTATTGATGTCAAACTGTTTGCTAAAAATTCTGCGTTAAGTGTACACTTTTGTTTTATTGATAAAAGTAGGGAAAATGTATTTTTTTAATTTAACGCCTTGTCAATTCCTAACCTGGAAAAATCCTGCAAGTGTACTCTCAACGTAACAATTACTATCGTATCCTAATCCATTCATCATCAATTTTTTTCACTTCATCTCACCATTTCCATTTAGCAATACTTCCAAAAAAGGTAAATTCAATCATTTTTCAAGAACCATGCTGACCTTTCCAGGGTTAAAACTGAACTTAAATTTGATTAGTCAAATGGATTAAACAGAACCAGTCAAAACTTCCCTAAATTACATAAAGTGACCCAAATTGGTGAAATATTTTCATTAAAATAGTACAGAATACTTTTAAAATTAACTTAGTTTTGGGGATAGATTCAGTCTATTTCCTTCAAAAATAATTTTGTCACACGTTTTCTACCTTGTGGTGCTGTGATCAGTTTCATTTTTAAAAAATTTCATTGAAATTTTATTGTCCAATTTAATTTTGTTTAATTAAAAATGCACACGATCATTTTTATCATATGGTGCGGAACTTAAGACTGTGAAAACACTGATCTCAATAAGAATAATTCATATAACCTCAAAGATTTTTGAATAAATGACGAAATACTCTGAAAAAACTAGGTTTCTGGTTTTTGCTAGTTTTGAATTCATTTGTTACACCAATTTCATTTTTAGCATTATTTTGAAATATTTTGGAACAAAAGAAATATTTTTTCCGAACCATGGTAATTCTTGAAGTGTTTTGTCGTTTTAAAAGTGGTTTGGTGACTATGTCATGTTGTTTACCTACTTGTAAAGGAGTCTCTATCTTTTTTTAGCAACACAGTAAGCTATGGATTCCAACATATAGTTGTCTAAACTTGAATTTTTGTAGCCTGAGATTTTTGGGTGCTATTTGCTGAAAAAAGGCTATTTTGAGGCTGTAAAAATTAAATAACTCGAGAGCCGCCTTAACAATTTAAAAAATATATATAAATGGCATGTCTAAACTACCATTTTAGGCTATTGAAGTGTTTCTGATGAAATTTGCATTATGCTTTGCTCTGACAGCTCTATTTTGTAAAACATAGTATGCAAAGGGTGTTTTTGTATTCCTTCTCAGAAATGTATGCAACACTTTATGTAATGTTGTTATGTTTTTTCCTGTTTGTCATTGTAAAAATCATTCCATTGTATATTCGTGTTGACATTTTTCAGTTAACAATTGTAAAGTAAGGCAGAGCAATCCCAGACGCCTGTTACCTACTCATTGGAACTGGGAAAATAAAGAAATGAAAAATGTCTATTTTGCGTGTGCTGTGCTATCTGATAACCACTAAAAATAAGGCTGACAGAACACCTTTCATAACCTGAGTCTTTCCCTCTCATGTTCTCTATTTCAAATTTTGTGGTATTTTGTTTCAGTTGGTGGTTTCATTTCATGTTATAATATAACTTTTTTCTTCTGCAGGCAGAAATATAACACTTAAAACTGAATTCCCTTCACTGTGTACAAAGTAAAAAACTTTATTTATAAAAATAGTTTCCATTTGAACATTGAATATCTGTTGGCGTCCAAACCCTAAAGAAAATTACAGTGCCAACTGGTACTTCCAAATTTTGACTTCTTCAATTCATCGCTGGTTATCTCCACTACTCGATAGTGGAACTAAATTCTGTTGTGGCATTCAGGCTCAATGCGACACTGAAAATTAGCTCAGTGCTTTGTTAAAAAGCCATGGAAGAGTCCTAGGGGAAGAGTTCAGTTTCACAAAATCACGTTCCAGATGCAACTCTTTGTTCCATAATATTCTATAGATATTCTATGTATTTGTGACATTTAGAGAATGTTCAGACACTGAAAGAGAGAAATAGACATTAGGTGTTAATGAGCATGCCCACCTTCATAATCATAAGTATCACTTGTCAAGAAACTGTGGAGAATATGTCAACTCAGTCGACATGGAGAGCATGATGTGCTGCTATTGAAAATAATGAGTCCCCTTTGATTACATTTACGAAGCCCGTTCTGAATAAGCAGCAAAGAGGGTCATGCTGCACTTGTTTGCGCGACATTCTTGTTACCCCCTCCATTTGTCAGTCATTGCAGTATTTCACACCTGCTGTGTACCATTGCATATTTTTCTAGTTTTTGCTCTATGGTGGTATTACTGTGTCATTTTATTTACACTTGATGAAACAAGTATGTTTCGAACTATCGTTTGTCGTCTCTTGGTCAGTTTCTTTACCAATGTTCTGAGGATACGAACGGAATGGAATAAAGATTGTTAACAGCAACAAGTGTCATGAATCGAACCAATTTTGCATAATCGTAGCAATGTTTAGAAGTTGCCGTACAATGTACTTTTGGCTATGATAGTAGTGACAGCATTTTTTGACACGCAAGTTTTTGACACTCAACTTGCAAATGACATGTCAATGTCAGTTAGCCTGTGGCCCTAACCCCCTGGAACAAAGCTGTGTGAATTACCGGCAAATATTTATTGTGTAACATTGTTACAAATTCATTTTTGTTGGTTAATGCTTGTGCTTATAATTATGAGATGATTCGTACGGTACTCAATTTAAACAAACACCAATACTTATCAGCTGATGTGACAGTGTACCGGTAAGTGTAAATACGGGAAAATCAGCTGAAGACGTTTCTGGCGTTAATAACTCATAACATGTCTGAATTATCTTGTGAATGATTTAAATGACATGACAGAGAACAGTATACGCATTTTATTTTTACAAGTCTTAAAAGCTCCAAAAATCATTCAATTCATTACTTTACCAAATCTTGAAACGAGGGAACGACCGCTCCGTAAAACCGGAAGTTTTGTATCCTGCGTGTGCAGCGCCCTCTCATCCTTAGTGCTTATGTCCCGTGGTCCGCGACATGCGCAACGCGCTCTAACGGGAGTTGGCAGTCCCTATCTATAGTCTATGGTTATACTTACTGTCGCAGTGTGTACACTGATGTGTTCGTCCGCTGTGACAATGTCTCATTAAGGAGTGTAGTACAATACGAGTGTTCATTCCGCCACCTTGCCATTCGCCACAGTGGTTATCGGTCGAAACACTAGAGCCCCAAGCGGCAAATAAACAGCACTAATTTAGCGGCGAAGTCCCAACCATGTAAACACTGATAAATTCGTACTTGAATGACGTTCGACATGCAGTGAAATTACTGAGTGATAATTGAAAATGTGTGAAATACGTGAATTAATATCCACTTATAATAGAATGAGAATGAAAATGTGAGTTTTAATCAATATTAAAGTGTATTTACTTTCATTCTCTTGAAACTTCCTTCAAAAGCCATCATGGTTTTGTTTCATGTTTTGAGTTCTTAATGAGGCAAATTATCGATCGTTCCTTATAACATTTCATACCTCCATGGACAACATAATTTTAATGATTACTTGGTCCTGGAGGTTCAGAATTAGGGAGTTGTCCCAGGTGCCAGCAAACGGGGGTACAAGGGAGGACAGTGCAACTGAACCAGGTAAAAACCAGGTGGGCGACACATGGGTGTTGACCCCCTCCCAGGGGGTACATGGGACGAGTGCTAAACAGGTAAACATGCAGGGGGTATGCCACATGAGTGTTGAGCCCCTTCCATGGTCACAAATTTTGGTTGCTAACTTGACCACTGACAACATGTGCTGAGATGGTGATAAGATTGGCCTTCGATTTGTGCATGACCCCCAACGACATTTTCTAATGACCGGTGGCCATGCCCCTGTGGTTATGTCAGTGCCGTCTTGGGTATCTTCCAACTTTTCATTACATGGTGATCCCAGCTTACTGCTGGTTTCATACCCACCCAACAATTTCGCATGTGTTCCCTATTCAATGCACCAGGGTAGGGGAGACCGGGGCTATTTCGGCCCCGGGGCTAGTTAGGCCACAAACTCCGCTATAATATGGGCACTTTCAGCCTCAGTCATTTTGAGCAATCACGTGACTTGTACCACTACACTAAAACCACGCTGGTCGAAGGAGCAGTGTTTTTCTTGATCTGACAGGCAACGATTGGTTTTTAATCCAGGTGAGTAAATTTTGGAGCTTCATTGGATTTAGTGCTGGCCATAAGCCGTGAGCATTGATGTAAGAATGTTTTGTTCGTGGGTTTTAACAACAGCTTGCTCTTCAAGACAGGACACGTGTTTCTTCAAATCCCTCCGAGTCAGTGATTGATGAGGTAGCGGGGCAAGTTGGGCCATTTGACATGAGGCTAATAGGCCAAATTACAAAAACGTATTAACATTGAGTATATCATCACTCACAACTAGTCAAAGTTCAAAATGCCATGGCAAAATATTTTAAGAGGTACTGAACAGCAATCAAAATATTCACTACCCACACAACTTCATACAACACTGAACTAAAAAGACTTAGAGGACAAGACCAAATTTTAATTTCATATGCCCACGGTTCCTCTTCTCAATAATAGTAAAAATTTCAGGTAAGTTACATCCTGACCACGAGATCATATCTGTTACCTAGCCACAACTGGGGCTTAAATCCCAATCTCCAAACTCGTGCAAAATAGGCAACACATATACATGTACCATGACAATAAGAAAATCTGACCAACCTTCTCACTCTCTATTGATTTACTAGTAAACAACAGCTCTTTTCGCCAAAGAAATGCGATATAAATAATTCTGTAAATCACTTTACTTACAGAGGTTTTTGTCATCAATAAGCAAACTGTTTCTGATAGCTTGGGTTTATCAAAACAGGTCCATAGCTAGCATTGCGTGGGAGTGGTTCGAATTTCTAGAATGGTGGACCTTTGATATTTTGCAAACGTCGACTTTGTGGAATTTTAGGTAAAGCTCTTGATGCAGCTTAATTAGGTGAAGAGAAATCCGCACATACGACGAAGACTCTAAGCTCTATGCTCCTGAGATGAGACGGAATTCGTGATGTCAGAAATGAGGATGCCGTGACGGTGGTTCCCAAAAAGCAACTCAAGTTCAGATGTTGTGTGGTCCAGGAAGAGAACGTTCTCGCCTTACCTCCTGCCAAGCTTTCAAATCAAGCGTGCTTAAATGAGTGATTGCACCACATTACATGCTGGGACGGAAATATTTAGTCGGAGAATGACTTGACAATTTTTTTATCTGATTGTGTTACTTAAGTTGCTTACATGGGAACAGCCCACTATTTCGAAGGTTCACTGCTCCTAAGGTTTACTATTCCGAAAGTTCAATACTTCGAAGGTTCACCCGACTCCAGAGGATCACTCTTCCGAAAATATGTACAACTTCGGATTCATGAGTAATTTATGTACTTTTACATGCAATTCTGGAGAATAGGTTCATCATTGGTCTCTAGAGGCATTGTAGATGTAAAAAGTCACTTACTTAGAGACGTGAAGCCTATCAACACCCTCCGTTCCCTACTAGTCAAACCCAAAGGCCCAATCCCAATGGCTAAGCAATGTGGGATCATATACCAGCTGAACCAACCACACCTACACTGGAAAAACCAAGAGATCGTTCCTTACCAGATTCAAAGAACATCTGAAACTAGACAGACCAACAGCTGTGGGGGGAACATATTTTGGTGACTGGGCACACCATCTCACTTCCGTCATCCAGGATCCTAGCCAAGGAACAAAATTGGCATGCTCGTAAGCTCAAAGAGGCCATAAACATCAACAGTCAGCGCCCCTCCGAAACCGGGACAGAAGACTCCACTTAGCCCCCCCCCCGTGTACTCCAGCATTCTTAACGAGCCAAAGGCGGGAAATACCTCATTCATCGACAAAGACCTGGCGGACCAGGTCGAAACGTCTGCTAAACACCAACCACGTCTCTAAGTAAGTGACTTTTTATTTCTACTTTTACATGCAACACTAACGATAACTCGGTTATTAGATGCTCTAAGTGGTGTACCTATACCAAAAACAACACCCGTGTACTAAAACACTTTGGATTTCATGCACATACGAAATTGCCCGCATGTCTTACGAATACGGAAAAGTGAGTACGTATGTGCATTTGTAAAAGAATATGAAGTAGAAATATTGATGAATTATTAACCGCGATTCATTTATCAAACCCATGTCAAGATCGGCATCCCATTTCACAGCGCGTCTGAAAAGTTTAGGGCGGCTACGCCTCATCCTCACCCACCGGAACCAGGCCGGGTCGAAACTAAATGTAATTAGCATCCCTGTTCCAGCCAGTCTCCACGAAGTAAAAGAGCCCCATACAATCTTAAAGAGGAAATTGCAAGGTCCAAAGCAATCTGAACAACAATATAGTCTAAATACTTGTTTATAATTGTAATTACTTAATTCTTAACGTTAACTGAATTGCATGTCGCTACACAAAGTGATTTACATATTTAGTGCAGTGGTGTTGTAACGCCATTGTTGTAACGGAAAAAAGTAACGGCGCCATTTTCGTTCGGTACACATCTGTGACGTGGTGTAGGGGAACACAAAGAAAACAATATCAGCCGATTTCATAAAGGTGGTTTAAAGTTAAACCTGGTTTAAACTGGGCTTAGACCAGGTTTAAAGATAATCTGCTGACGACTTTATGTGTTGGCGATTTCGGCGAACAACACTTGTCGGGGTTTCAATAGAGTACGATCGCTCGTCAAGCCGTTTCAAAATAGTACCTTTGGTCCATTCTTTCTGACCAAGTGTAAAGGGTTGCAAACGCACAGAATCTTCCTCTTCCAAAACAGACAACTCTTTTGCGGATTTGTTATAATAGTGTGCTTGTTTGTGTTGTTGACGCTTCAGGTCGCGATCTGTGTGCTTCTGACTAACTACTTCAGGTTTGAGTAATGAAGTAGCTGTAGGCAGCATTGTTTTGATCCTTCTACTCATCAAGCGTTGTGCGGGACTAGATAACAAACCTTGGGTAGGAGTGTTTCTGTGATCTAACATAGCTAAATCAACATCACTACCGGAATCTTTACATTTCCTGAATATGCGCTTAGCAGTTTTCACGGCAGACTCTGCTTTACCGTTGGCTTTACTGTTGCCAGGAC
Source organism: Phoronis australis (assembly GCA_002633005.1). Lineage (NCBI taxonomy): Eukaryota > Metazoa > Phoronida > Phoronidae > Phoronis > Phoronis australis. Next base: position 83,060 of record NMRA01000641.1, on the reverse strand, counting down.
TGCTAGTTGTGTGAACAATATCCCATGATTTGCAAAATCTTACAAAATCATGGCACGAATATTGCGGACCATTGTCGGACACGATGNACAACATGTGCTGAGATGGTGATAAGATTGGCCTTCGATTTGTGCATGACCCCCAACGACATTTTGTAATGAGCGGTGGCCATGCCCCTGTGGTTATGTCATTGCCGTCTTGGGTATCTTCCAACTTTTCATTACATGGTGATCCCAGCTTACTGCTGGTTTCATACCCACCCAACAATTTCGCATGTGTTCCCTATTCAATGCACCAGGGTAGGGGAGAGCGGGGCTATTTCGGCCCCGGGGCTAGTTAGGCCACATATGGGCACTTTCAGCCTCAGTCATTTTGAGCAATCACGTGACTTGTACCACTACACTAAAACCACGCTGGTCGAAGGAGGAGTGTTTTTCTTGATCTGACAGGCAACGATTGGTTTTTAACCCAGGTGAGTAAATTTTGGAGCTTCATTGGATTTAGTGCTGGCCATAAGCCGTGAGCATTGATGTAAAAATGTTTTGTTCGTGGGTTTTAACAACAGCTTGCTCTTCAAGACAGGACACGTGTTTCTTCAAATTCCTCCGAGTCAGTGATTGATGAGGTAGCGGGGCAAGTTGGGCCATTTGACATGAGGCTAATAGGCCAGGGGCCGAACTTGCTCACAAATTACAAAAACGTATTAACATTGAGTATATCATTACTCACAACTAGTCGAAGTTCAAAATGCCATGGCAAAATATTTTAAGAGGTACTGAACAGCAATCAAAATATTCACTACCCACACAACTTCATACAACACTGAACTAAAAAGACTTAGAGGACAAGACCAAATTTTAATTTCATATGCCCACTGTTCCTCTTCTCAATAATAGTAAAAATTTCAGGTAAGTTACATCCTGACCACGAGATCATATCTGTTACCTAGCCACAACTGGGGCTTAAATCCCAATCTCCAAACTCGTGCAAAATAGGCAACACATATACATGTACCATGACAATAAGAAAATCTGACCAACCTTCTCACTCTCTATTGATTTACTAGTAAACAACAGCTCTTTTCGCCAAAGAAATGCGATATAAATAATTCTGTAAATCACTTTACTTACAGAGGTTTTTGTCATCAATAAGCAAACTGTTTCTGATAGCTTGGGTTTATCAAAACAGGTCCATAGCTAGCATTGCGTGGGAGTGGTTCGAATTTCTAGAATGGTGGACCTTTGATATTTTGCAAACGTCGACTTTGTGGAATTTTAGGTAAAGCTCTTGATGCAGCTTAATTAGGTGAAGAGAAATCCGCACATACGACGAAGACTCTAAGCTCTATGCTCCTGAGATGAGACGGAATTCGTGATGTCAGAAATGAGGATGCCGTGACGGTGGTTCCCAAAAAGCAACTCAAGTTCAGATGTTGTGTGGTCCAGGAAGAGAACGTTCTCGCCTTACCTCCTGCCAAGCTTTCAAATCAAGCGTGCTTAAATGAGTGATTGCACCACATTACATGCTGGGACGGAAATATTTAGTCGGAGAATGACTTGACAATTTTTTTATCTGATTGTGTTACTTAAGTTGCTTACATGGGAACAGCCCACTATTTCGAAGGTTCACTGCTCCTAAGGTTTACTATTCCGAAAGTTCAATACTTCGAAGGTTCACCCGACTCCAGAGGATCACTCTTCCGAAAATATGTACAACTTCGGATTCATGAGTAATTTATGTACTTTTACATGCAATTCTGGAGAATAGGTTCATCATTGGTCTCTAGAGGCATTGTAGATGTAAAAAGTCACTTACTTAGAGACGTGAAGCCTATCAACACCCTCCGTTCCCTACTAGTCAAACCCAAAGGCCCAATCCCAATGGCTAAGCAATGTGGGATCATATACCAGCTGAACCAACCACACCTACACTGGAAAAACCAAGAGATCGTTCCTTACCAGATTCAAAGAACATCTGAAACTAGACAGACCAACAGCTGTGGGGGGAACATATTTTGGTGACTGGGCACACCATCTCACTTCCGTCATCCAGGATCCTAGCCAAGGAACAAAATTGGCATGCTCGTAAGCTCAAAGAGGCCATAAACATCAACAGTCAGCGCCCCTCCGAAACCGGGACAGAAGACTCCACTTAGCCCCCCCCCCGTGTACTCCAGCATTCTTAACGAGCCAAAGGCGGGAAATACCTCATTCATCGACAAAGACCTGGCGGACCAGGTCGAAACGTCTGCTAAACACCAACCACGTCTCTAAGTAAGTGACTTTTTATATCTACTTTTACATGCAACACTAACGATAATTCGGTTATTAGATGCTCTAAGTGGTGTACCTATACCAAAAACAACACCCGTGTACTAAAACACTTTGGATTTCATGCACATACGAAATTGCCCACATTTTTTACGAATACGGAAAAGTGAGTACGTATGTGCATTTTTAAAAGAATATGAAGTAGAAATATTGATGAATTATTAACCGCGATTCATTTATCAAACCCATGTCAAGATCGGCATCCCATTTCACAGCGCGTCTGAAAAGTTTAGGGCGGCTACGCCTCATCCTCCCCCACCGGAACCAGGCCGGGTCGAAACTAAATGTAATTAGCATCCCTGTTCCAGCCAGTCTCCACGAAGTAAAAGAGCCCCATACAATCTTAAAGAGGAACTTGCAAGATCCAAAGCAATCTGAACAACAATATAGTCTAAATACTTGTTTATAATTGTAATTACTTAATTCTTAACGTTAACTGAATTGTGTGTCGCTATACAAAGTGATTTACATATTTAGTGCAGTGGTGTTGTAACGCCATTGTTGTAACGGAAAAAAGTAACGGCGCCATTTTCGTTCGGTACACATCTGTGACGTGGTGTAGGGGAACACAAAGAAAACAATATCAGCCGATTTCATAAATGTGGTTTAAAGTTAAACCTGGTTTAAACTGGGCTTAGACCAGGTTTAAAGATAATCTGCATTTCATAAAGGTGGTTTAACTTTTAGACCAGTGGTCTTGTAAAACCTGGTTTAACTCCAGTTTAGACCCGGTCTAAGTCAGTTTTCATTTCACCAACGAGGTATATATTACTTAGACCTGTATTAAGATCATAAACCAGGATTAACTTTAGACTTGGTCATACCCAGGTTTAACACTTTTAAAGATGGCTGACTCAGACTTGCGAGATATACATGTGCTCTATCGAGCAGGTGAAAGACGTCGCGGCGTGCGTCGCCGACGCAATTTCAGAGCGAGAGTAAACTATTTTGAATTTTACGACGAGACAGATTTCAAAAAGCGGTTCCGAATGACAAAACAGACAATGAGAGACGTCATAAGACTGGTCAGAAACCAGCTAGCACCTCTAACCCTGAGAAACCAGAGTATTACGCCAGAGCTACAGGTGCTTACCTGTTTGCGATTCTATGCAACCGGCAGCTATCAACGCGTGGCGGGCGACCTGAGCGGCATTAGTGTGGCATCTGTCTGCAGGATTGTGCGGAGGGTAAGCGAGGCGATCGCATCACTGAAACCACAATACATCAATATGCCCGATCCGACAGAAGCCAACAGAATCAAACAGCATTTTTTTCACGTTGCACATTTCCCTGGAGTTGTCGGTTGTATTGACGGTACACACATCAGAATTGCTTGCCCACGAGGAATCAGGAATCCTGCAGCGTACGTCAATCGGAAGGGGTTTTACTCGTTGAATGTGCAGGCAGTATGCGACGCATCAATGATGATTCGCAATGTAGTAACTCGCTGGCCTGGATCAACCCACGACAGCACAATATTTCGCAACAGCACACTGGCAGAAAAGCTTCAAAATGGAAGGATCAGGGGTTCACTTCTTGGCGACAATGGATATGCGTGTGAAAGATATCTACTGACCCCTGTACTACGACCAACCACAGATGCAGAGTTGCGTTATAATGCTGCCCACAAACGTACTCGAAATATCATAGAAAGGGTTTTTGGGACACTCAAGAGACGTTTTCCTTGCATCAGCATAGATTCTCGACTTAGGTGCCGAACACACACTGCCCAGGCAATCATTGTATCGCTGTGTGTATTGCACAACATGTCAAGATTGAACGGGGACGAAGATTTCATTCCCCAAGAAGATGATGGTGATGATGAGGACGTCAACATCAATGTTGTTACACATGACGGGCAAAGAGGACTAGTGTTTAGACGTTTGCTGATTCAACACCATTTCGCGTGATAACAAAGAAGTGTGTGAATTGTAAACAAGTCATAAACTCCTATATCGTGTATATAAATACTTATATTCATCTATTTTGTTCTCACAAACTGAAAACAACGAATATATGTTTGATACACTTGTCAAAATTTAACAAAATCTGATTACACGGTAATAACCAGTGTTCTTTCTTACATTAATGTACTTATTTCTTTCTGTAGTTTCTTTTCTTTCAAAAGAAGAACTCTTTCCTTGAGGTCCATAACTTCCATCCTCCTGTGATGCTCTTTGCGTCTCATTGTAAGAATTTCGACAGGTACAATTTCGTTGTTATAATTGGCACGCGTAGAAGCTGAAACAAAATATATCAATTGGATTGAAAGCCAAATAGAGTCACTGACAGTGGTTTTTTTGGTTGTAAATGTTTCATGTATCTATATACATGTGAGGAAAATTGATACAGTACAACGAGTCTTCGTTAATCGGACATTTTAAATCACGAAAAGTCAAAAATTTAATTATGAATTCTTGGCTCCAACATTAATGGTTAATTCCCCTCGATGATTGGTTTATAAGTATTCAACGCCTATAACTTTCTGAAACAAAGGGCCAATGAAATATCATTTGTCATATACATCATTCATGCCGCCATGCAAAACAACCACGCCCATATTAAACGTTAATTAAGATAACTTTGTTTTTAATCGTTTATTTTAATAATTACGAAACATGCAAGTCCCGTTCATGTGACTTTGTCAAGGAAAATGGCGTTAAATATCGAGGCGTCTGAATAACTGCAGTGGTTCCGCAATTTTTGTTCTAATGCACAAAATTTCCCATGATACGGAAAATATTTCCGCAAGTATTTCCGCAAAAACGCTTTCCATGAACGGGACTTACATGTAGGTTCATACACGGAAAAGACTGCATGCCTACAGTTGTACCTCGGGAATTTGACTGCTTTTCTGACTCCATTGCTTTTCTAGCACCAACAGGGCTTCTCAGGCGAAATGGAACTTGGTAGCTTTGTGGCGTACCTTGTCTACTTATCTCTGAGTAGGGGGTACAGTAGACTTGTTCTTGGTTGCCACGCGGTGTACTCAGTGTACTCGAACCACGTGCGGGACTCGAAAGGGGAGACGGTGTCTGCTGTCTACTCAGTTCGCGGCTCGTCCCGGGTACAAGGCTCCTTGAGCACATTGGGATTTGCTCTCCCTGTAGCATCTGAGTTATTGTAGACTGCATCGACCGTGGCTGACAAGAAGACAGCACATTCAAATGTTGACCCGTACCTGTTGCAGTGTGTCCCTCAGACTCCGTACAGTCTAGGCTGACTGGCTATGCAGGGCGTCATCGTCGTAAGCATTTCGGGCAGGACTGACGACGTCATCATCTAGGATCAAGTCTAACACCACCTGATTTTCCTGACTGAGTTCCACCTCCTTTTGTCCTCCGCCGGTTTCCTTTGCAGCTTTTTTTAGTGATGAAAATTCCTTTTTGGCCTTCATTTTTTAGCGTTTCCAAAAGTCCTTTATCTGTTTATCGTTGCGTTTTTCTGATTGGGGGAACTGTGCAGCCAGTCTGTACCCAATGTCCCTCCAAGCCTGTTGCTTCCGTTGACTTGTTCTGGTGTCACTTTTCTTGTTCTCTATTACATCAATTTTTTCTGCAATGACTTCTGTGAGAAAACGTTTTTCCTCAGGAGAAAAATTTTCCGACCTTTTTCTGCTCATTTTATTGATGACAGAGCCACCACGAAAATACTTCTGCACTGATTTTACCTACAACTGTGTGCTAGCTGTCATTGAAACCCACGTGATCACAATTCCATTGAAGCACTTCAATAGCTTTTTTGTTGGGTTTACCAGGCTCTACACAGTGGGGTGCCTTTGATACTTTAAGCCTGGTTTTACTGAACCGGCTACCTGGTCTAGCAAAACCAGGCTTTCAGACTCTTAAACCATGATGGTGAAATGCAAGTTAGGTCTAAAATTAGACCAGGTTTAGGAAGACCAGGTTTAAGTCTTAAACCTGGTTTTGTTAAACCACCTTTATGAAATCGGCTGTATGTGTCCAAGTGAGTACAGCAACGTAGATGAGGAATACTTTGAAAGATACAGGAACGGACTTGTGGACTTTTCAAATGATTCCTACCTTTCGGACGTAGAGGAGGAGGTGATACATACCATAGGAACAATTTTGTTCTCAGCTCTTCTGTAGTGGGGCCGTTCTCCCTCGATCCTCTTGCTCTGGTCGTCGAAGACTCAGCCCCAGTCGGTTCGTCCAGCGAACATCCACTGGCAGAAGGTACGCAGGAGTTGCAATGGGATGTTAGTGACTGGTGAGAATATTATTGATTTGTATCCTGCAACCGCGAATTATTACTTGGTCTATTTAATACAAAATTCAGCAGCTTTACCGGTCAGTCCCAGGCGCCCACGTACCCATTAGTGAACCGTATTTCAGCCGTGGATAAATACCAGTTTCAGTGATAAAAACCGTTTTTTTTTTGCATTTTAGCAAAGCACTCAAAAGTGTTTGGTCTCTGATTATTTGCTAAGACATTGTGGCTCAGTGGTTTGAGCTCCAGACTCCCGTTTGTGAGACCCAGTCGAATCCTGGCTTTCACTGGCAGACAATTGAGCATTGCACAAATGTGTCTTCTGCTCCTCTGAGACTGAGCTCGGTGTTACTATAGAGTGAATAGGTGTATGATAGCCTCTTTGAAATACTCGACCGTGAAGTGTAAAGAAGAGGATGAAAGAAGCGCAATTTTATAAATTAGGCTTCTTTCTCACCTCAGAGCTGGGGGGGGGGGTGTAATTCTATAGGTTATAGAACAGGTCACGTCATTTTCGTACTCAAGGGCCAAGTCAACTCGGACTCATATCAATGTACACATGTGTTTCAAAACAGTGTTATTTTGTAAGGCAATGCTTGATTTCGAAACAGCCATTTCATGTCTACGAACATTGCCCAATGTTGCCGTTATTTATAAATAAAATATGGTACATGGCCTGAGTAGGAGTCGAATTGGGTAGGAATCGCTTGGTAAAATTTCTATAGAGTATAGACGGCATTGGATTGGTGATTGCCCATATAGCATATGCAGAAGTTTTAGGAAATCTTTACAGTAATATTTAAGATATCTGCGACCCTTTGAGTTGCAACAGTGCTTTTCAAGTTGGTTTGCCTCACTGGCATTGTCTAGTTTGATTAATGGTACGTGGGTGCCAATCAGGATTCAGATTGAGAGAACTATTTACAAAACAGTCTCCTCCATCAATCAATAAGGGCAACAATCTTGTGTCATAGGGTCAGCTAAAAATCAAACAACTACTGTCCATTACTATACCCCCGGGCATGATGTACCACTGCCTTGGGTGTCGCACTATTCATTTGTATGAAAAGTAAATATCTTTATTATGTATGATCAATTTGTATGAAAAATTAATAGGTTGTGATGTTCCAAAGTTTGTTTTTTTTTTGGAAACAGATCTGAATTTTGTTCTGTTGTAAACAGGTGGCCCCTCAAGGGTGTTTACTCTGAACAATTAATTTTGTTCTGTTGTAAACAGGTGGCCCCTCAAGGGTGTTTACTCTGAACAATTAATTTTGTTCTGTTGTAAGCAGGTCGCCCCTCAAGGGTGTTTACTCTGAACAATTAATTTTCTTGAAAACTGAAGTCGTATGCAGCCACCTCAATCAAATATGGCGGAAGCACTCTTGGTAAATTTTTCAATTGGAAATTTTGATGTTTACTGAAGTAATGTGTTATTGTTGACTCTTGCAAGCTGTCAGAATATAGACAGCTGTATTGTTTTGTTTTGTTTTGTTATTCTGTTTGATTGTCATGACCCCTGAGTTAAATACAGTGATGATGTAATTTGTTTACTACAAAATAGTGTGAAACTTTCTAGAAGACTCTGGCATGACAGTGATTGATGTAGTCTGGAATATTCTAGAGACTAGTATATGTTTGTAGAATGATTGGGTAGATTCAGGAAAGTTCTAGAATGTGCTTGAATTGCTGAAGTTCCAGAACAATGCATTAGGCTATAAATACACAAGCACGGGTTTGTGTTAGGAGATCAAGTCAGATAATCAACAGTTCAAGAAAGTTAATCAGGAAATCTACAGTTAAGTTGCAGTGAAGCGAATCAGCAGTTACAGAGATAGTCAATAGAGAGCCAGCTATAGAGACAGCAGGTTATTGAATCGACGAGTGTAACAGTTGCTGAACGTGTCTCAGAAGTTCATCACAAGTCAAGGCTTCGCAGCACTGGCTGGAGCATGAACAGACATTACGTCGGACGTTTTGTTTGAGTAGGCTTGTGAACATACGGTCGGGGTTAATAAAGGATTAACTCGAACCAGTCTTCATTCTATCGTCGCACCGAAAGCTATTGGCACCGGTCTGTAACAACCTGCGCCCATCCACACAAGGGGAAAACGTGACACAAGTGAACCTGTGGCAACTGTCAGACAACCCCAGTTGTTGACGAAAGAATATGTTGTCAAGAGGTCGACAAGTTTGTTGCAAAACTTGACGAAGAAAGAAGCATGACAACTTATACAGAAGAAAAAAATGTATTGTGGAGCCAGTATGGATCAATCGTGATGTTTTGGAGACTGCATGGCTGAAAGTCAATATCATGATGGCTATGACTGACCCTTGGATAAAAGGATGGAACAATTGGCCTATAGACAGTTCCAAAGATGGGTACACGGTCACTTAGAACGAACTGTCGGTGTTGTCATTCCAGCATGAGCAGTGGCCTGCATCAGAGGTGTCTACCCTCCGCCAGGAAATGAGGAGAACTTGAGTTCCAAAGATTTTCTCATTAGTTTCATCCATTTATAGATATCTACAGTTGTCTTAGCCCTGAAATGCCAACTCCTGCACATGACCTATGTATTCTACTATTAAAACCTGTGACTTGGGGTCTACCCTTATGTAATTCGGATGAGTTGCAAAAAGTTGTAGAGACAAATTCCAAAGAAAGAACAAACATCGTAACAAACGAATGCAATCGCAGTGCAACCTCAGCGGCAGGAAATTGAAGTTGGCATTGCATGAATAGACTTCTGTGATTTCAGAATGGTAAATAATTGGCACAAGGAGTAGCATTTATTAATGCTCATCAAGCTGGTCATGGTAGAGTCTTCTAGAAAGTTCTACACTATACTGTAGTAAATAAATTACATCATTACTGTACTTAACTAAGGGGTCATGCCAATCAAACAGAACAACAAAACAAAACAATACATCTAAAACCAATGCCAGTCTATATTCTGACAACACACCCCCTGCCAAAGAGAAAATTACTCTATAATTTTCTAACACAAAATCATCTGGCATATATATACATAACCTACTGCTGCATCTGTCGCTAAAGTGCTCCATGGCTTGCAGGCTCTGCTAGTCGACTTAAAGGAGAATGCCACCCGATTTAATTAGTCTTTTTTACCGTCTCAATCGGTCTATATCCACACTGCCTTGGATACGGTCGACCTTACCTTGCCGAGAGGTGTTGCGTTAACCTGTGAGAAAGGTGAGAAATGATGCAGCGACGTCAGTGGTTCATTTGCAGAGTGAATGCCGCTATGTTTTCGGAGCATCGTTTTCGCTTGTCCGAACTATGCAGCTGCAATGAAAACGGGTATATCGTTTTTTCGACTTCCTCGAGAGTCCGAAATGCTTAGGAAGTGGCTCGCGGTAGTGAAGAATGAAAAGTACGCTGTTAATAGCTAGAATGATGCCGTGAAACATCTCCGTGTCTGTGGCCGCAGTCGTCGACAGTGAGTCTGACGAATGCCGGCTTATCAAAGAACTATCCATACATTCCGTTGTCTGTACATGTCCACGGCGCCTCTCTAATATTTCTTGATCACTGAATTCCAGTTCGAACTGATAGCCTGTGAAACTTGACGATCCCCCTGCGAAGTCTTCGTCGGATGAACTCTTGTCTAAAAGTCGGGATTCTGTTGACGTTTTGCGTTCTGCTTCAAAATGAACTATTCCCGCCCTAACCAATGCTTTATAAAACTAAAACAAAGTCAGTCTCATTAGATACAATTTGCAATGCCTTTGGAGTATTCATGAGTGCAATTTTTTGAGAAGCCAGTAATGAATAAACCACTGCGTTACCGACTCCAGATGCAATAAAGGAAATTGACCGGGCACCGAGGCCTTGTGAGCGCATGCTAATTTAGTGTTTGCTGACAGAAACTGTTGAGAAACAATAACTCGATTTTCTATCCCACGGCCAGGTGTTAGGGGAATCTTTATTTACATATACACTATTTCACGGAAAAATACTTCGAATTCATCTCCGAAAGAACCCCAAACTCCTGCTACGGACCTTGGTAAATTTGACTGCCGAACTTTGTAGGCTACGGTGTGTCCAAATACCAATAAATCCGTAACAGCAAAATAAAACAACACTTTTTCATAGGAACTCGGTGTATTTTTAAGGGCTTTACATCGGAGTTTGATGATTTATTGGTGTCAAACGATGAATTCAAGCGATAAGCTGATACCAGTAACCCGTGTTGTGAACTGCTGAATAGACTGCGTGTGAAACCAATGACGTCATTGGATAATTTCAATACCTAGGTCTGCCGTCAGGTTCAAATAATGCAACCGAACGTGCCCATATACATAGTAGAACTACTCGATCTAAATTGATGCAAATTAGATTGTTTTTTTGGGTGGCATGCTCCTTTAAGTAGTCTGCACCGACGTTAGATTTAACTAGGATATCTTCCACATGGAATATATAATTCTGCGGTGCTATAGCCATCGTATAACTCTGAGACTTTCAATCTTACAACGCTGAATATATACCATTGGTTTGTGGTCTGTTTGCACCAAGAATTCCGTCCCGTAGAGATAAAACTGATAACGTTTTAACAGCGGACATTATCGCTAAACATTCTGTCTTCTCTGTAAAGTAATGCCGCTCGCTCTCTTTAAGCTTCCGGCTGGCATACGCAATAAGGAATATCCCATTGTCAAACTCCTGCAATTAAACTGCCCCTAAACCATCGTTTGATGAGTCTTTTCTGACGATAAATCTCTGGGTTAAGTCTGGTACTCGGGCTGCTTCCAAGCGCTTGCTTTAGCTTCTTGAATGCCTGGTCACGACTACCGGTCCACACGACTTTTTTGGCTGGCCCTTCTTCACTAAATCTGTCAACGGTGTGGCTATCTGTGCATAGTTAGACACAAACTTTCGGTAGTACCCTGTAAGTCCTAGAAATGACCGTACTTCCGTCTTAGTAGATGGCGTTGGTGCATCCTGGATCTTCATTAGCTTTTGGTCGTGCATAGCTATCTTGTTTGTTCCGACCTGATGTACAAGGAACTCCACCTCCTGATAGCCAATGCTGCACTTCGACGGTTTTACTGTCAAGCCTTCTTGTTTTACCCTCTGGAACTATTCTCTCAGTGTGCGGAGATGTTCTTCCCAGGTCCCATTGTGAAGTAGAATATCGTCGACATACTGCCTGATATTATCTGACCCTGCCAACATCCTTCTCATCATCCTGTTGAATGTGGCTGCTGAATTCAACAAGCCAAACGGCATTCTGCGGAACTGGTAACGGCCTCCTGGAGTCACAACTGCGGTTTACTCTTTACTAGCCTCATCCATGGGAATTTGTCAGTAGTCCTTTGTGAAGTCGAATTTCGAGACGAAATGTTGACTATGCAGGGTCGCCATAATAGCTTCAGGATAACCCATGGGCTCGTTGTCAAATTTGGTCACTGCATTCAGCCGCCAGTAATCAAAACGGAACCAACACTACATGAGAGCTGTAAGCTGAAGTGGAAGGCTCAGCGATGTTCATCTTTAACATCCCCTGCTCTTCCTTCTTCACTAGATCTTGAGTAGTGTACAGCATCTGACGTGGTCTCTCTCACACCGTTTGTTCTGTCGTCAATTCGATGACGTGGCTGGCCAAATCAGTCTCTCCAGGCTGATTGGTGAAGATACCACGGTAGTCACATAGGAGCTGTAGTGCCTGTTCACCCAGTTCTGACGTCAAGGAATCACATAGCTTTACGTCTTTGTAGGTCTCGTTGTGAACCGCCTTCATCAAGAAGGTTCGCTTCGTCAGTCACACGCTCTTCAATTTTAAAACACCGCACCGATCGCTTCATCTTTATGTGCGACGTTGTCTGTCTCGCGTTTGTGATGCGTCTTCAACAGATTGGCATGGAAGATCTTAATCTTGCCGTTCATGTTGATTCTGTAGTCCATACGATTGACTTTTTCTTCGTAAGACCCTTTTCAATGCAGAATAAGTTTATTGTGGTCTGTGGGAAGTAATACCAACACTCTTTGTCCCACTCGAAATTGCCTATGCCTGGCCTTCTTGACGTAGTAATGCTTGTGAATACCCTGTGCATTATACAAGCTTTTTCTTGCCAACTCGCAGTCTCTTCTAAAGGTTAGTATTTCGGACTTCGTTGCTGTCTTCCCCAGTCTAGAGTTCATTCAGGATTTGCATTGGACCTCTTAATGTCCTGCCATATAGCAATTCAAAGGGTGAAAATCCTGTGCTTGATTGTGGGACTTCCCGGTAAGCAAACAGCTGGCAGATACCGGTCCCAGTCCTTTGGTCTTTCTTGACACATCTTCTTCATCATGGTTTTTAGAACACCGTTGATTCTTTCACAAAGCACATTACAGCTTGGATTGTAAGGGGTCGTGTACAGCTCTTGTGCACTCACAAGCCTGCTTACCTCCTTCATCAGTTCCGCTGTGAACTGCGTTCCACGATTACTCAGGATCTCTCGGTGGAACCCTACTCTACTGAAGACCTCTAACAATGCTTCAGCCACACGCTCTGTCTCAATCTTCGGTAGCGCCACTGCTTCTGGGTACCTGGTAGCGAAATCTACATCTGTTTCCCTTGTCGGAAACTGGAGCTATAGGGCCAATCAGATCAATCGCGATCCATCAAAGGCATCTCTCCCAGGGGTACCTTGGACACTCGACCTTTGGGATTGTCTTCTGGCAGATGTCGCATGACCTGAAGAATCGGGTCACTCCTGATGCCACTCCTGGCCAGTAGAAGTTGCTGGTGATACGGCCAGTTGTCTTCCTAACACCGAGGTGTCCACCAAGTATAGCCTCATGAGCGAGCCTCATCACGGACTTCCGTAAACTGCACGGTGCGACAACTTGTTTCACCTCGTCACCGTCTTAATCTTCTTGAACGTCCGATAGGTTATTCCTCGTTGAATCTCAATCACCTCTTGCCTTTGGTTTGTCGCTGAACCATGGCTTCAGCTGGCTCCACAGCTTTTTCATTGATGAGTCTTCATGCTGGGCTTCTTTGAACTGCTTTAGTCCCACCTATTGTATGGCGGGAGACACAGCTAACGGCTTGATGTCCGCTTTTTTCGCTCTGCCTGAGCCCTGGTAGTCACTGCTACCGCTTCCCTGCTGGCTTCATCAGGATCCGTTCCTACCGACACGTCGGCCACCTCTTCTCCCTCTGGAGTTGAGGTCACTGGGTTATCCTCTTGGGAAGTAGTGCCCTTTTGAGAGTCTTCTTTTGGACCCTCCACCTGTTTATTGCCTTACCGTCCTCGCTGAATGTAGTTGCCGTCTGCTATCGCTCAACATCCCCTGGGTCCGAGGCGCCAGATAATCAAATTGGCCAATGGACGCTCCATGCACATCGCAAACACTTCTCCCGTGTATTACGGTATCTTGATGTTGATCTTGGCGACAGGCAGCCGTCTCATGGTAGAGTCCACCAACTCGCATGACCACTTCCGGCAGGTCATATCTGCTGGTTCGATTAGACTGGATAGAGCCACAATGGTTGTGCAGCTGTGTCTCTCAACACTGAGACCTTCTTCGTGCCAACATACCAATCCTTCAGACGCAGGTTTCTTTTGAAGGCGCGTTCTGTGTTAGCACGCTTCACCGACTCCTCCTTACTCTAAGAACCTCAGTGGCTGACCGCAGCTCACTTTTGGTGTTGCTTCCCCTGTGTCCTCTTCCGACAGTCTCTAGCCAGGTGTCCAGCTTTATGGCAGATGAAAACCTTTCCTCTGTGAGGTCAGTTTTCGTATGGTCGAATCTCTTGGTGTCTGTCTTGACTGGTCAATCTTGAGACTTTTTCGTTTCCTTGGGCCTCAATATATCTCTCTGCTAAGCCGACCATCTCTGAAACAGATTTGGGTGTCCGTTGTCGCAGGAACAAAGCCAAGTCCTTAGTACAGGTGTTAAAGAACTGCTCACACATTAACAGGTCTCTCAACTCAGCAAAGTCTTTGCCACGGTCGAACATGTCGATCCACCTGGCTAGGTAGCACTGTATTCGGGCCACAAACTGGTAAGCTGTGTCGCCCTTCTCAACCCTTGCTTCTCGGGAATGCCTGCAGAAGCCCTCCTCCGTCGGCTCATATTGCTTCAGCAAGGGTCTCAGCCATTGGAAGGCTAGCGTGAACCAGTACGCCCTTGCCTGGTTAACAAGGGACTGAGACTAATTGCCCATTCACTCTGGGTCCAACCCTGGATCTCTTCGTGCCTTTAAAATCTTTCCAGGAAATTGTCCATATCGTCCTGCTTTTTATCAAACTTGGGTAGCTTCGGTTTCACGCCCCCAGTTGCCCCAACTGGGTAACCGCCCTCTCATGCTCAATTCCTTCTCTCTCCATCTGCTGTTCGGCTTCGCGGGCTTGCCTCCTCTCCTCGGCCTCAGCCTCTCGCGCTTGCCTTCTCTCTTCAGCCTCCTGAGCTTGTTTTCTCTCCTCCGTCTCAACCTCAGCCTCAGCTTTTTGTTTCTCCACAAACTGTCTGAGGTCGTCTCCCTGCAGACCCATTTCTTGTCCGAGGGCTCCCTTAGTTGATATCTTGTCTCCATAGTGAGTCGCTAATTCCAACAATCCACTTCATCACACCTTGTTACCGTCAGTAAGCTCCTGGCGTGCTCGCCATTTGTCACGTTCTCCCAGTGTGTGGGTAGGCGCAGGTGGTTACCAACTGGTGCTAATAGCTTTCGGTGCGACGATAGACTGAAGACTGGTTCGAGTTAATCCTTTATTATGTAGTAAATGTCGACGTCAGTCTCGGCTGTGGCGTCTCTATGTTGTGATGTCCTTTTCGTGTCAATGTTGGTCTTGGCCTGGTGCGACATCTAACGCCAGAAGAGCCCAGCCGAGGTCACACTCCTACCACGTGACGAGTCACCCATGAAGACCACGTGACAAGATCGTCTGGGCCTTCTGGAGTTCGCTGCCGTCCTGTGCGGACGCAATGTGAGTATCCTCCAGACTTTGCTCTTGCACCGTGTTAATAGGCCCGAACTTGTGTGTCCTCTCGGCCAACCGACACCCACATAATTACAACAATTAATCTCGGCCCTAAGTTCACAAGCCTACTCAAACAAAACGTCCGACGTAATGTCTGATCTATGCTCCAGCCAATGCTGTGAAGCCTTGACTTGTAATGAACTTCTGAGACAGAAACTGTTACACTCGCTGATTCAAATAACCTGCTGCCTTTATAGCTGGCGCTCTATTGACTGTCGCTGCAACTGCTGACTCTATTCACCGCAACTCTTCAACTGCTTAACTGCGTTACTTTCTGCTTTTCTCTGACTAATACAAACCCGTGCTTGTATATTTATAGACTAATGCATTGTTCTTGAACTTTTCACCAATTCAAGCACATCCTAGAACTTTCCGGAAATCTACCCAATCATTCTACAAACATGTACTAGTCTCTAGAATATTCGAGACTGCATTAATCACTGTCATGCTAGAGTCTTCTATAAAGTTCCACATTATACTGTAGTAAATAAATTATATCATCATTGTACTGAACTCAGGGGTCATGCCAATCAAACAGAACAACAAAACAATACAATTAAAAATAGTGTCAGTCTATATACTGACAATTATAAACCTCTAAACTCAACATCAGTTGTCGTTTACCTAGGTAAACAGAGGAATTGGTCTAATTGGAATCCAGTTTGTGTGCTTGAAGTGAACACATTCGACAGTTTGGCTGTTACATAAAAAATAAATTTTGAATCTGGGCCATTGTCTGAGGTCGAGACTAAATCTCTTGCCCTCTTCTTATACAGAAGAGCTCTCTAAATTGGTAGTGTTGCCGTGGGAACTTTAGAAAGGTTAGCATGCATGAATTCCGCAGTAGGCCCTAATGCCTTCAAATAACGTTTTTTTAATGAAATATCTGGAACCATCTTAGCGAGTTTTACTGACATCAACTAACACGACACAGCTCCAGTATGCAATAGCTTTAGATGTCTATGGCATGGTATAAAAACTCAAAAAGTATGCACGTTTGTAGGAAATGAGAAATCTGGAGGGAGTGCTTGCACCATTCACACAAATATTCCCAAGAAAATGTTCGAATTCTGTGCAAGTGATTATTCTATGTACAATTTGGATGATATTGTAGCACGAAAAGACTGACCACCTAAACAGGTAACTTTTCACCCCCACTTAAGAAAGTTTCCCTATACTCATGCACTGTATGGGACCTCAACAGTTTACTGCAAATCAAATATACCTAAAAAGCTATGCCATAATATTTATAGTCATTGTATTGAAGAAACATTGAAATGTTTCAATATACGAACATAGTATATCAGGAGTTTATCTTTACAAACCCGACAGGCGAATGCCACACACAAGAGCTTTTCACAATTTCCAGTACTGGCACTATAAACACTCTGGCATTGCTATCTGTAACACAATCAAAAATTTAATCTGAAACATTAGTAGTGACTGTCATATATGTGACTGAAAGACATGCCAGTGCTGTCCATTGACAAAGCAGCCAGTGTGAGTTTATCTGGATAACGGATCTTCATTTGTGCCACGGCATCCTCCTTGAACACATCTGGAGCATCAGCAGTCGGCATTCGAGAGGCATCAATTTCTAAGCGAATTTCACGATCACCATATTCTCTTTTGTTTCGCATTAAGAACTAGGTATTCTCCCTTACTTCATTTACATATTCTGAAAAGCGCAACAGCAGCAATTCAAAAGTAAAAAATATTTGAATCAAGAGTAGTCCATGACTAAAGTAAAACACGACGATATCTAATTGCAAGTTTTCGCCTACTTTTATAGCCTTCAAGCAAATGCCAAAACTAGATTTTAATCCTGTTTTTTAAGCAGATTACTGAAATAATCAAACTTAAATGCAATAATCAAAACCTTGCATTTAAGTTACCATCGTGTTTTTTTATTCATAGTCTGCATTCTTTTCAAAACACATGCATTTTTTTAGATCATCTTTGCTATCGCTTTTAGTTTTATCCCATTTATAACTAAATCTTTCAAAGAAAAACAACAGATTTTCAAACACTTGAGAACTATAGTGATTGTGAAAAAAGATTGTTATTATTCAGGCACTGCGATGGCGTCATGAATTCTTAGACATCAAAGGATAACTTACCTTTTTACAAGACCAGCTTCAACCTTCATGATGTAATTGTCGTCGAAGCAGCCGCCCTCAAAATGGTCGGAGCAAAGTTTGGCTCTGGCACATATGGCTGACTCGACAGTCGTTTTTCAGACGAACAGAGCACACGAAAACGTACCGTTTCTTGGCCAGAGGCTTGTCTTTTGGGAATTAAAGTGGGCTCACGCCTTCCACCTGGGTGGTGCTAAAATACGCCAAAATTAAACGGTCTTTTTTCGTCGTCTATTGTGGTATAATGGCGGTGAACTGCATTGTGGGATATGATCTAGTTTGTGTTCCCCAACACCATGTCACGGTGTCAAAGGTCAACATTTCGCGGATTTTTTATTTTCACTTTTTTAAAATAACTGAAGATACAATTATACGATAATTTGAATAAATACATCTAAATAACGATGCCTTGAAGATATTATTACAGTTTAACATACTTGGACCTTGCAAATTAACCACCGTTAGCCGCCGCAGCCCTGTCCCTGCTTGACAATGATTCGTTAGTTAGATTCAAGAATCGCGATCGGCAATGATAGGAATTGAGCTCATTAATTTGCATCAAATTGTTTTAAGAAATACTCTTGCACACCTTTTAAATGGTTACTAAATGGACGCAAATACCATACTTTATTCGAGTCAGTTCCGACTCATTAGCAGACAATCAGAGTAATGAACTGGCGAAATTGTAGACAATCGAAGTAATGAACTTTCGAAGGTAGCGAACTTTCGAAGAAGTGAACATTCAGAGTAGCGGATAATAACATGTAACCATGGAAATCTTTACCATCAAGTTCGTTGCTCGTATGAAGTTTGCACCATTGACACTGATTGACAAGAGAAAACTTTATTCATTGGCGTTTTTATTAGGTCTAGACCTAATTTCCCTCAATAATGTGAACATGCTCAGTGCAAGAAAACACGATAGTTAAATGTCTGTTTTTAGAGACGACGGAAGAACTTACCGTCGGCGTGTGGTGAGTTAAAAGAATGGAAACCCACTCACGTTGCTTATTCGCTACTTGGCGGCGCTAGTAGTAGCGATAACAGCGAACTCATAAGTAAATACTCCTATTGGACTACACTCCTTGGTCTCATGCAACAAAACTCAAAATTCGAATTTATTACATAAAGACATGGGCTGTGCAGCCCTGAAATAAGTGGCGACTATAGTCCTCCACCCCCTATGGTGCGCCGCCCATGCAAGATTATTTTTGTCAAAAGGGTTAAAAAACATTAAATTACTTTAACGACAATCTCATATCAGACACTGAATAAATACAATGGAGACAAAATCGGCAACAATGAATCATGAATCATAATGAATGAACAGCGTTCAACTGAGAATTATACTCACTTCATCTCAGACAACACTTCAACAGTTGTCTGGAGATGTTTAACTGTGCTGTCTCAAGGCAATGCTCACGAGCGGGTTAGCCTTGCTGGCTTTTATTTTTTAAGTTTTAATATTACAACTTCAAAGACTATTTATCAGATTCTAACTTGAATATTTTCTACTAAAGCTGAATGAAATTTACAATTGTTAAGCATAAAATAAAACTGTTAATAAAAGAAACTGAATTACTTTACATTACGCAAGCGTGTTTTTACAAAAGTTGCGTCATGTCGTTGAAAGTTTTAAGCACGCCGAGTTTTTCGGCAAAAAATCGTTTTTATGGTTCGTGTGAGAAAACAAGTCGTACACTCGTCTCAGGTTTATGACATGGGCAAAACCTCTTGGAAATTTCCCCAAAATCCCGAGGCTTGCCTCTAGATAGCAACATATTTGCCATCGCATACCCTAACCCTGATGATAGTGTGTTTGACCAGATCGTAATTCCATCTGATCTGGTTAAACTAGTTGTAAAATACACTACAAACGATGCAAGAATAAACATTGAAACTTGTGGAATCTTGACTGGTAAACCTAACAATGGATCGAATAAGACAACCCACCTGCTAATCTCAAAACGGAGTGGAACATCAAACTCTTGTACAGCAGAAGACAAGGAAACCATACTTGAGTTTCAAGACCAATATAATCTCATAACCCTGGAATGGATTCATACATATTACTCAGACGGCTTTGATGTCCAGTGTTGAGTTACATGCACACTGTGTATACCAGCGACTGTTACCTGAAGCAATTGCCATCGTCCATTCGGCAAAGCACAAGAAAACCTACTTCTACCATCAGACTCCAGAATGAGACTGCTCACCAAATGTCACCAAACACGAATCCATCCAAATCACTCAACCGCATACCTGCTTGAAGAAGCAAGCCACGCACAAATGGACCAAGCCTCATGCACTGTACTTGCAGACCTCTGGCATGATAGACGAACCATAACCCAATAAAGGCAGAACTCCATGCACGAAGAGAGAACAGTTCCTGACACAAACACGCTAAGTATTCCGATGTAGTTGCTACTCATTACAATAATATCCATAGTGTGCTCATCTATGATATGATATATGGCCCTGGTAGCAATTATCCAGCAATTCTGCTGTGATTATATCTTTAGAGACATTTTTTAACGTCTTCCTCAAGCCCTTGTCATATTCAACATTTCCTAATTGAGTTTTCTCACTTGGAAAGCAAAACATTGTTTTCTGGAGTACTATTAAATATATCATCTCTCAGGTCGTCATCATTGTAACTGTCCAGAGATTCACTATAAAAGTGTTTGATTATAGTGTCAAGTTACATAGTAAACTCTTCAACAGACTTGGACTTGCGGGCAAATCCCTCATGAACAATGACTGATATCCAGTCGTTTTCATCATGAGAACCTCATCTCTGCAACAAAATAATCTGACAGCTTGAAATTCTCACCATTTCCACAGTTACCGATTTAAGCGAGCAGATGAGCACAAAATTGCTCCTAAAATGTACTGCGATATTTTGTTTTCTGCAGATATAACTTACACACTGAAATAGTGTTTCTTATGTTAAAAAGTCTTCTCACATGCCATCCCAAAGCTCGACGGTGGTCGTCTGTGAATTGCACATGAAAAGCTCAGTTACTTATCCGATGAAGTCTTCGTGTGTCAGCTTCACATGGTATGACTGCCACAATAGGTTGCTTTTCGTTGTCGACCGTTTAGAACAAAGTGGTCCCAGCAGTAAGTCATTTCCAGACAATGTCTGTCATAGACTGCAACAATAAGTTTATCATAGGTCAGGGAAACACAAATTGTTCGCTCTGAATCAAAAAGCTAAGACTTTTCCTCGCAAAACCGTGCAATTAGGCTCGGCTCAACCCACCATTGAGGGTAAAATTAATTAAACAGAAACCGTTAAAAGATGCTTAAAGGTTATCACGATATTTAAAGGCGCCAGAGCCGTGTTGAGAAGGCTGTAAAACTGTGTGAGAATCATTGAAAAATACTCTCTATGAATCAAATAGCACTTTAATTTCCGTAAGTATGAGATCGATATCTAATTCTTACAGACTGGCAGGTGCCCAATTTTGCTCTCCCAGCGGCCGAGCACCTGGATTGTTCATAGAGAGTATTTTTCAATGATTTTCACACAGTTTTACAGCCTTCTCAACACGGCTCTGGCGCCTTTAAATATCGTGATAACCTTTAAGCATCTTTTAAAGGTTTCTGTTTAATTAATTTTACCCTCAATGGTGGGTTGAGCCGACCCTAATTGTACGGTTTTGCGAGGAAAAGTCTTACTTTTTGATTCAGAGCGAACAATTTGTGTTTTCCTGACCTATGATAAACTTATTGTTGCAGTCTATGACAGACATTGTCTGGAAATGACTTACTGCCTTCAATATGGGGGGCTCGAATTCCTGACGTTGCTGGCCTTTTGCTACCAAAAGAGCGGTTAGACTAAAAAAACGGGAGCACCCCCGTGTTCTTTAATGGACATTTGTCCCATTTTCTCGGACTTTTTGTCTCTCGATTGCGGACCGTTTCGCCAAATGGGGGGCTCGTTCGAGCCCCCTCCCCCTCTGGGTGCGCGCATGTTATGATCTTATTTTTATGATCTACGGATTTTTATGACTGCTCTCTTTCAGGTCGACGCGAGCTAATTTCTTATCGTGGATAATTAAACCGTTATAGAGATTGCACGTGTATCTTGTAACTTCTTGACCTTCAGTTTGTACAAACTGAACAGAGCAAAATGGTGTTCAAAATTTTTTTTCAGCTAAAACTTGGTGTATGAATCTTTAAGAACATTTATATCAAATAAATTAAAAATGCACTGTATTTTCAGTACTGCAACATTGCAAATATGTAATATGAATGATCATCCATGAAGAACATGAATAATACCCTTTAAGCTACTTGTCAGCTTCATGTTACTTCACTTCGTTCCCAGGCACTGCACGAAACTTTGACTTTTACAACCACGAAAAGGTGAACAAAAGATTACATTTTGTTTCTCTTTATCAGCCTTTCCTACGCAAGCTCGAAACAGATATGCATTTCTGTACATTTTATAAAGTGAAAAATGAACCTATTTGTATCTTTTCAATTCTATGAAACGTTATTTTTCTACAACCTGTTTGACTTTGACAGATGACCTTTGACTGGTTAATATGGTGAAAGAGAATCATTTTAAATATTTCCAACTTCTTGAAAGGCTGTCTTTCAGGTAACTTTCCTATTTTTAGAGATGACTTTCACAGAATAGAGAAGGAGCCCATCTACATTTTCCCAATTATGTGAAAGTTTCTCTTTTCCACTTCTTTTCGTTTTTGAAAGATCATATTTTGCCATTTAGAAACTAAAGGCACTAAGTGAACGCATTTACCTGTTTTCATTTTTGTTAAAGATTACTTCTCGCACCGTCTCGTATGTAAGAGGATCTTTTGATCTTTAGAAAAGTGGGGAAAATAACGCTGTTATAGTTTTCATTAGCCAAAGCTTATCATGACCCACCTTGTCATTGCTAGGAGACCATTTAGCACTTTATATTGGTGCATGCAGAATTACTTCTACACACTGAGAACGTCACTTTTGTGAAATATCCGTTTTTGAAAATTATCCAGTTCACGTTTCAACATTTCTGTGAAAAGTGTTCCTCACTCATTACTTTGTTACCGTATACAATATTTTTCCGAACGAAGCCACCACCGAGCAGAATAACATAACACGTTTATTATTTCTTCAGAATGTGTATGATAACAAACTTTGGTGTTTCGCATTCCAGTGTATAATAAAACGTTTCACGCATAGAACCCTTTAAAGCTCACCTAACATGTCCTGAGAAAAAATAAGCTACTTAATAATATAACATTTTGTGAAGGAATGACGCAACTCATTCTCGTTTATTGCCCACAAAATAGACACTGTACAATACTTTGAAAAAATGAAAGTCTAAAACACAACAAGTTCAACTAAATTTTTCATTATTGTTATTTGACCATGCTCGTTTGGTCAAACATATGCTAACGTACAGAACCATACAAAGCACAAGCACATTTAGTTAATTTAATTTATCAGCCTACCTAAACCCATCAATCCCTTCTCATATGAGTGAGGAACATATTGACATAAATTTTATCAAGGTACGGGAAGTGCTCTGTGTCCTCAACCACAAGTTACTTTGATAGAAGATAGGTTTAATGTAAATCATGTAAAAAATGCGTGTTTTGAAATAAAATGGGTTCCACTGCCTGCACGGACGATTTCAGTAACTGTGAACTTTTCTCATAATGCAACTCGTTTCAAAGGAGGTGCATTTCGTTTATCTCCAGCCGCAATTCACATGTAGTTTCTCAAACTTAGTTCTTCTCTAATGTAACTCATTCCATTTCGTACAAATGTCATTCCTTTTCACGATCGATTAGAATTTTTGTCGTTTACGCGTTATATGTAAACTTTCAACTGTAGTAACGAGCGCGAAACGAATCCTATGTTTAACGTTAATCACAAAATGCAAGCAAAATGAAACCGCAACAGCGCGAACCGTGAGGAAATATTCAGTTCAATAACTAGGACCTATAGCGGATGAAGGGGGGGCTCATACCCCAGTTCGCGGTGGAATTGTGTTCCCTTTTTTGGTCCACCAAAATATTTTCTGAACAGAAGGTCCACGTCCCCGGCCCCAGCAACTTTCGGGCCGACCGTGCTCATACAATCGCGCTTTACCCAATTCCCCGAAGCAACATTATGGCCCCCCTTTTTGTGTCCTAGATCCGCCACTGGTATGTCGTTCATGCCTAGTGACTGCACCTCGAACTGTCAGGTACGAGGTCGAAAAATCAGAAGCTGGTCAGAACAAGTGCGAACCAGACAGGATTCAGATATATCGTAGAGCACGGGATTGTCTGTTACAGTCGTCTGCGTCTCCCAAGATTTGCTCAACAGACATCACTTTTAGATGTCTATGTTTTTTTCCATCTCAAGAGAATTTCTCATACTTGAACTACAGAAAACACCGGGTGGACCAAGTAGTTTCACAAATAATTATTCAAGCCGAACACATAGATTAACTTTAAAAATATGGTAGAAAACAGTCCAACTTTGGTATTCAGAAGACCAAAAATTGTGTCATCTAGACTCCAAACAAAAATTCAAATATTTCGACCAGTTTCAACATACCGCGCAATTTTAGTACCGATGATCGGCAAACATGACGAACACAAATTTGGTTCCGAGAACAACTGCGTCTTTTATGAAAAATTTCCTTAAAAGTAACAATGGCAAAGCAGAAGCAGGTTCATCTAATCTGTGCCCAGATTGGAAGCTCTCTTGAAATGCCAGAAACATCAAACAGTATCGAGGACGAGTCTCCCAGTGTTATCAAGTCATTCTATGTACATGTACCATCAAATAGTGTTGTACAAGCACACGTCAAATATATGCGATGAATAATGTTCGCTACAGTTTGAAACGCAGCTCCTAGGGTCGTTGCACCCACCGAAAATGACGGCTAATTGCAAGTTGATGAAGTATGCGACAAGGTGGCAAAGAGTCACATACAGAAACGTCAATTAATGCCTTTAAGAATCGTCATTGACGTACATACGACCAAGGACTAGAATCGAATCCGCCTCTAATTGGAAAGATAGATAAATTCACTAGAGAAACTGATTACAGTAGCCATGATGATACAACATCATCTCGTTCTCCCTTTAAGGCGTCAGATCCAGTTAACCTCGACGGTCAAGGCAACATTTTTAATGCCGAAGAAATAAAATTTTGAAAGCAGAGCCGTGTAAGCCAGGAGACACACTTCTGTGTTCCCGAAAAAGATGACTGTTCAAAAACAGCGTGACTGCTCCTAACACGTTGTTTTCCACACGCCCTCCAGTATGCCTCTAGAAGGAGGCGGTTATCGTACACCTTAACCAAACAGTCTAAACTACAATGAAAAGGATTTTGAGAAGACAGAAATCTTGTGTTCGAGTCTGATTTTGGAGATTTTAAGATCCAAACACAGACTCGAACAAATCCGGAGCGGATTCCAGGTATTCCATGCGTTCGCGTGGCACGAGCAAAAATAAGAGAGGGCTCCTGTTCGGGTACAATTTGCGTCGGTAAAACCACGGCTCTGAAAAACATTGGTGAAGAAGGAGAGTTGTGTTAGACGGGCGTGGATTATATTCAACCAAAATTAGCTTCATATTAAATTGCTCACTGCCGATGCGTCCTTTTCCTAGTTTACGTGTGATTTATTACCCATCAACGTACATGTTGGCCAAACAAAATTGACTGACGCTGTGACGCTGTTTCAAATGTGTTTTGCATGCTGAGTAACCAACAGAGCGGCTAACCTTGCGAAGACCGCGACAAAATGGTCGACGGGCAGCGGACGCAGTGAGGCTGTTCAGACCTACACCGAGAAGATGACCGGGAAGTGTAAACTTTGAGTAGACGGTGTCAGAACATTGTTTTCGGTTTGATACATGTAAGCCAACTCTGCTTTACAATTTGCATCATAAATTCCTTCGTTTTTTAAAAGTTTGTGCAATCTTGAGCAATTAAAATATTATTTAGTTACATGCCTAAGTCGTCTCGTTAAAAGTCACGTGACACAACGGTATCAATAACAGGACCAAATTTCCTTCGATATAAATGTTCAAAGAACTTTAAAATTATCATTTCGTTCTCATTTTATGCAGCATTTTATTTTTTTCAAAAAATTATCCGATATTTGATAGCCCCTTATGTAGAATTGGAATATTTTAAATACAATTCCTAACAGTTAGCAAAGTATTTGAACGTTTTGTGTGAATCTGATCAGATATGATGTTATCAACTTAGTCCAATTTGGGCATTTTTCTAGTGTTCCGTATAACAGTTACTGTGTTGATTTCACTCACATTTTCGTCAAATTGACGAAGAAGAATAAAAGTCGTGAAATCGCCTTCACGACACAACTGAATTTTTGGAAATTCTGATTTCTGGTAATATTTATCATATCTGTTTTGAGCAATAATTTCTTAACTTTTTGATTATGCAGGGGAATTAAGCGCCCCAGACCTGTTTAATAGTGAAAAAAACTGACAATTTACTTATGTTATACAGTAGACAATTCGTTTTTTGTAGTCTCGATAATCTTGGACGGTTTAAATAAAGTTTACACCCCATTTCAGACAATGACTAATGTTAAAGAATATGACATTTCAGGACTACTTGTGGTTCTTATTTCAGGTTGTCAGTCTTGCATACTTCATAAATGGCCGATCAGATTCACATGAAGCTTGATAAACTGCTCTACAACGGAAGGTACCAAAAATAGGACATAAACGATTTTTAAGAAAAAAATAAAGTTGCATAAGTCCAAAGCGAGGCAGCGATAATTTAGAAAACTGTAACAGAGTTTTTGAGATTTTATCTTGAAAATTGGGTGACGTCATAGTTGTGAAAGTACCTCACAAACATCGTAAACCCATACTTGATGCGATTGTTAATTCAAATATTCGTTTAAGAAATTTGAAGCGTTCCGGTGTGAAATGAGTTAGAATTTCCTTATTTTTCTACCGGTACACAGATAGAGTTTTTAAACTCTATCTGTGTACCGGTAGAAAATTTTATCTCGGCATCATTACGTTTTTAATTATCAGTGCAGTGCTCTTTACACCTGACAGAGCTGTTAACTTGTCATTGCTGCGAGTCACTTCATACCATTTCATGGACAGTTGACGATAGATTTGTCTATTTGCTCTTATTTTCCAGGGCGCAAGCATTGTATTCATCAAAATAATTGACACTTACGCGAAAGAGATAATGGTTCAGTTGAATTGGTTTTTGTGTCGCACTGAAGGGTGGGTAATTCCTGAAATACAAACTGACACACACACACGCACGCACGCACGCACGCACGCACACACGAACACATACATATTTCATCCAAATAAATACGATATAAAGATTTAAAACCGACGGACAACATTAGTATATATATGGTCATTGTTGAAATACATGTAAGTCACGTGGTCGGCTATGAGATTACATGGATAGTCCCCAACTCCGAGGTCAACTGTGCACTTAAAAATACTGAAAATGAAAGTCGAGAGTCAGATCGTCACTCAGCAAAAAGATGACTCGATTGAGTTGTTCGTGACCTCAGCTGCAGATTTGTTTTGCTGAAATATGATGGAGAAATCTTTTACAATATTTACCAAACTCCAAGCGGTGTATTTCTACATTGTACAGAAATTCAACGTGTACTCAACTACTTGCCTCTTAATCGCTCCCGGGAGCTTATAATTTCAAAAAACGTTAAGGCTAACATCGTCGTCCGACTGATTGCAATGACAGAGAACAGGCCTGCGAGTTGTTGCCTGAAGAAATCCGTCGGCACCTTGGAGCAGACGTTGATCCACCGCCGTTAGACGATTTGAAATCGTATTCAGTAATAACAGTTACAGATTTTGACACAATAAGAACTGTAAGACTTGTTTCCTTTCGTAAGTCGGCCGGCGCACTTCACTGACAAGCTGCACACTCAAGTGCACGTAGTGAGAGGTGTTTTCACGTTTCTCACGGTTGCATACAAATAAAATAGATGCAGGTTTCTGACAAGAGGTTAGTTTAATTGGAAGGATAAATTGATGGAACTCTTGTTGCAATTATTAAACTATAGTCGAACAGGGACAAAGGACATTTGCTAAAACCCGCCCGAAAATCGTCGTGCCGCCGACCTACGGTACCGGATTTATAGAGGGACCGCTCCTCCGAGAGAGTATCCTGTCTGAAAGGGCATTTGTTTTAAAACATTATATTAAAATATCAAAGGCTAAATGCCATTAAAACTGAAAAAGACTTGCAGTTAATTCATAGTGTGACCTTCCAACTTAGTGATGGTTCAACTTTCGTTAAGCATAAAAAGTTGTAAAATTTAACAAAAACAGAAAATAGTGGCAACTGATTCCATCATTGGGCCATCTCTCTGTGAGGAGCCCCTAAAGACTCGAGTCTAATCACTAGCGCACATAGTTGTGCATGCCAACTTCACGTGTTATATTGCATTTGTCATTTCTGGTGTGCGTTTCACTGAGAACTAGTTGTAAATAGTAGCCTGAACATGAGATATGTGTCTCGAACTATCGCTTTTTAAATTATGTTACCTACTGATGTTGTTTGGATTCTTATTGCGCTATTGTGATGTAAAGACAAGATCTCTATTTAGAGAGTTGAAAAGAACTGAAATTAAACCAGTAAAAACAGATCAAAGTCGTGTTTTCAATGAAACACACACACACACACACACACACACACACACACACACACACACACATTATTACATGGCGAAGTCGTAATGATCCGTTATCTAGAGTCCGAGTGGATTTTGGAGAATTATCGCGAGGGGCGTTAGCCCCGAGGGTGATAATTCTACAAAATCCATAATCTATTTATACCACATACTGAACGAGAAACATTGCAAGGCTACCTTTCTCGACTCTCCTCGACTTTCTAACTACTTCCTATGTCAGAGGCCCGGGGTCGGAAGTCGTGACATTTTAAGAAAAGCCGAGCTATTTTTGTCAAATAATGCTTTTACTTAAAACCAATTCAAAATTTAAACAAAAT
Source organism: Phoronis australis (assembly GCA_002633005.1). Lineage (NCBI taxonomy): Eukaryota > Metazoa > Phoronida > Phoronidae > Phoronis > Phoronis australis. Next base: position 54,366 of record NMRA01000641.1, on the reverse strand, counting down.
AGAAATAAAGTGAATCTATAAATTAAGGTTTAGCAACTATTATAGCTTACTACACATTTTATTACGCTAGGCTTCGCCCGGGAAAATATTGTCTGCTAAAGTAGGTTACCACTAGTAACTGACTATAATGCTCAAGTCAAAGGATCCCGGCGACACGATACCCGCATTCAAATTGGAGATCGGTGACTTACAAGTTAGAGAACACGAGAGAAAAATTTCACTGAATTAAAATATCGTTTTTATGGAAATTATGCGTCTTATTTTTCATAGCGTATTAATGTCGGTACAATGCGCGTGCGTTCGATGACGTCAGCAGCTGAGTGATGAAGTGGTAAAGTCGGCGACTCGAAACTTTGAGGCCCGGGTTCGAAACCGGCCTCGATTTCCCGCCAAAATGTTATCTCACTAGTGAGATAACTAAATGGGTTATTATCCCATACGCGTTGAATCTGTCGAGGGAAAGACGGCCATGTAATAAAGTTTTCCGAATTCACCTAACGCACTACTTCAACAGTGACCTCTGACATGGAAAGTTCAAAAGGTAGGTCATATGTCGACTCGACGTGTTTCCGAATATAGTTTAAAGTAATACAGTTGCAGCAGAGTAGCTAACAGTCGCCATGCAACCAGGCCCTAAACGTAAAATCTGGAACAAAACTGTTAATTATAAGACACTTATGTCTCAATTTTCAATTGCTGAATACTATATCGTCTGCAACTCAGGAGCCGATTCATAGGAAACTAAAACATCAAATATTGTTGCTTTAGTGTTACAAGTTCACTGCACAGTAACTGTTGTATTCATCTTTGTTTCCTCTTTTGAAGAAATAAATCGTTACTTTTAAAACTCATCTTTTACAAGAAAAAACTTGCAACCTAACGCGCAAGTACACACATAGGATGTGATCCGCCATGTGAACAGTCTGGGTGAAGTATTTGAAAAATCTGCCGGAAAATGTAAGAAACTTAGGAATTCGAAGCACATGGGATAAATACTCGACCTTATTCCGCGTACAACAACTCTGAGGTTACCTGTGATCCAGCTGAATTTGTTTTGTTGAAAACACTGTTGCTTTATTGTATTTTGTATGCATTAAAATGTCATGCTAGGAAATCCAAATAGATTTCAGTCTTAAACGTCTCACAAGAATTTCTGAGGGTTTCCTATAGGATAATCCGATATCCACTAAGGATATTGGGCCAAAATCCAATTGGATTCCTATTGGATAGGAAATCCTATCATGATAGGATATTCGGCCAATTGGATTCCTATAGGAATCCTCGATACGAAATTCTATAGAATCGCTCTAGGATATTGGACCAAAATATAGGAATTTCTATAGGATTTCCTATAGGAATCCAATAGAAAATCCCATTTGAGAATTTTTCGTAAGGGTGTCTCAGTCGTGGGATATTATTTCATGTTTGTGTGTGTGTGTGTGNAGTCGTAATGATCCGTTATCTAGAGTCCGAGTGGATTTTGGAGAATTATCGCGAGGGCCGTTAGCCCCGAGGGTGATAATTCTACAAAATCCATAATCTATTTATACCACATACTGAACGAGAAACATTGCAAGGCTACCTTTCTCGACTCTCCTCGACTTCGTAACTACTTCCTATGTCAGAGGCCCGGGTCGGGAAGTCGTGACATTTTAAGAAAAGCCGAGCTATTTTTGTCAAATAATGCTTTTACTCAAAACCAATTCAAAATTTAAACAAAATAGAAATAAAGTGAATCTATAAATTAAGGTTTAGCCACTATTATAGCTTACTACACATTTTATCACGTTAGGCTTCGACCGGGAAAATATCGTCTGCTAAAGTAGGTTACCACTAGTAACTGACTATAATGCTGAAGTCAAAGGATCCCGGCAACACGATACCCGCATTGAAATTGGAGATACGTGATTTACAAGTTAGAGAACACGAGAGAAAAATTTCACTGAATTAAAATATCGTTTTTATGGAAATTATGCGTCTTATTTTTCATAGCGTATAAATGTCGGTACAATGCCCTTTGCTGAACATGCGATTGTTGCGCGTGCGTTCGATGACGTCAGCAGCTGAGTGATGAAGTGGTAAAGTCGGCGACTCGAAACTTTGAGGCCCGGGTTCGAAACCGGCCTCGGTTTCCCGCCAAAATGTTATCTCACTAGTGAGATAACGAAATGGGTTATTATCCCATACGCGTTGAATCTGTCGAGGGAAAGACGGCCATGTAATACAGTGGCGGANTCACCTAACGCACTACTTCAACAGTGACCTCTGACATGGAAAGTTCAAAAGGTAGGTCATATGTCGACTCGACGTATTTCCGAATACAGTTTAAAGTAATACAGTTGCAGCAGAGTAGCTAACAGTCGCCATGCAACCAGGCCCTAAACGTATAATCTGGAACAAAACTGTTAATTATAAGACACTTATGTCTCAATTTTCAATTGCTGAATACTATATCGTCTGCAACTCAGGAGCCCATTCCTAGGAAACTAAAACATCAAATATTGTTGCTTTAGTGTAACAAGTTCACTGCACAGTAACTGTTGTATTCATCTTTGTTACCTCTTTTGAAGAAATAAATCGTTACTTTTAAAACTGTTTCTTTTACAAGAGAAAACTTGCAACCTAACGCGCAAGTACACACATAGGATGTGATCCGCCATGTGAACAGTCTGGGTGAAGTATTTGAAAAATCTGCCGAAAAAATGTAAGAAACTTAGGAATTCGAAGCGCATGGGATAAATACTCGACCTTATTCCGCGTACAACAACTTTGAGGTTACCTGTGATCCAGCTGAATTTGTTTTGTTGAAAACACTGTTGCTTTATTGTATTTTGTATGCATTGAAAATGTCATGCTAAGAAATCCAAATAGATTTCAGTCTTAAACGTCTCACAAGAATTTCTGAGGGTTTCCTATAGGATAATCTGATATCCACTAAGGATATTGGGCCAAAATCCAATTTGATTCCTATTGGATAGGAAATCCTATCATGATAGGATAGGCCTATTGGGCCAATTGGATTCCTATAGGAATCCTATACGAAATTCTATAGAATCGCTCTAGGATATTGGACCAAAACTTAGGAATTTCTATAGGATTTCCTATAGGAATCCAATAGAAAATCCCATTAGAATTTTTCGTAAGGGTGTCTCAGTCGTGGGATATTATATATATATATATATATATATATGTGTGTGTGTGTGTGTGTGTGTGTGTGTATGTATATGTGTATATATATGTGTATGTATATGTATATGTATATACATAAGCTTTCTACCAAGGCTAGCAAGGGCAACCGAAGCCTTGGCGCAACTAGCTGCACAGCGGAATCACTAGGGCGGGGTGAACGCTTACCATCTACGTGGGCGGCGCAGCACTGAAAAAGAGGTGAGTGCACCTCCTGCCGACCACTGTGCCNTATAACCTCCCAGCCCCCTATGGTGCGCCGCCCATGCTATAGCCCTAGTGCGGTATAGGACCATGATATCATGGCTAGAGTTCCTATTCAGCTTTTCTTTAGCTGTTATGTTATATTATTTCAATCAGGACATTTCATTCTGCCTATTCAATGGCGGATTTGCAGTGGGCAACTGCAGCCCACCATAAGGCAAAGGCGAATTCGGTCTCTGTTTAGAATTCAGTAACACTATGCCTAGTGTCTGGCTAAGAAAGCACATTTTGAGAGACATTGCATTGGCTATGTAGCCGGGTTCAAAAAGAGCAGATATGCGATATTTTTCTCGCCGCGAGGTATCTGAACTCAACCCAAGGAAGGTGTGACGAGTTCACTATGACCCCCGGTCACTATTACAGTGGGCCAAACTAAGTGCTGTTTTCGTTGCTCAATCTCAATTTGAAACCGTTAACCATTCTTTGTTTAAACTATTTTTGGGCAGACTCGTCCTGGCAACATGTCGTTCAAAGTTCTTGTGAGCCGACCAATGAGATAAATATAGCTAGCTCATTGGAGCCGACTCGGTCACGCTACCTATTGACTGACCTCTTTCAGAAATGTAGTCTCTAAGAGTTATGTAGTTAGTGTATGTTACAAAGCACAGAATGTATTTAGCAAATACAGTCATAAAGTATTCGCATGACTTATTTATGCACGTTATTAGTTGTAGAAAGTAGCTATTTAGCCTTCAATTGTCCAAAAATCATTGTCTAAGCGTCATGAGGTTTGAGAGTATGCTACTCACGAACCGACCGAAACCGCGCCAGATTTTGCCGACACAAAGCTTTTGTTCCTTACGTGTTAGATTGCCCTCTTCAAAAGTGTAGACATGTCCGAATCCGAATCTGAAGAGTCATACAGTGGGACAGACACTCCACCGGTATGTGTTGATTTAAAATAATGTTATTTTAATCGCAATCAGCTTGCTTCTTTACTTGGCAATACGTCATTACCAGTGAGTAGTGATAAGTTTAGTCGTTCATTGACATTGCCATTGGCCCTGGTCGGATACAGCGGTCCCTGATTTTGAGAACCAGACAATCACTGTCCGTTATTTTGTGGATGAAACTGGTTCACAAAATCAGGAACCGCTATCCGATCAGTGCCGTACTCATTGCCCAGGCAAAGCAGTATTAGATAGACAACTTTGTAGCCTTGGTACAAAGCTGTACCGATGTGGGTAAAAAAGTGGTAAGATTAAATCTGACACAAAATTGGTGCCATTAAAAACTACAGTCTTCCTTGAGTAAACTAAATCATTTAACGGTGTTGGCAAAAATGGCGTTCTACCGTTATTCTGCTGCTAAAGTTGTAGAGCGATCTTTAGCGACGGCTTTCGGCGCGATGAAATATTACGTCACTTATTGGCCAGTTTCTTTTTTCGGCGATTCTTCAATCAACTGTTGTTCTTTCATGAGGTTGCGTACACGTCACAACAAATTATCAGAACTGGTTTCACTTCATTATAAGTTTTAGAATTTTGATAGCGAAAAATCGAATTTCAGAAGAAATTTTGCTGCTGCCAAGCTATCATCATCTCCCGAGAGATGTCGCAAAAATTAAGGAAATGGCGCGTGCGCGTGGCACGAGCGTACTGTTTTCAAAACGACAAAATACTTTTCATTGTTAGAAAAGGCGGAGAGTTACGCAAGAAAATGACGTTTGTTGCATTGTTTTTCACTTAAACGGCTGTAACGGGCAAGGTGAGTGTCGGTTGGCTCCCAGATTTTGCATGCACACCGTCCGGTCTTTAGCTTTACATGTTGATACAAGTTTCACGGCGCGGTGACAACCAGAACTACCTTGGCTGTGTGCAATTTCGGGGTCTACGGAAGAAATACACGTAGTGGGACCTAGCTGTATTTTGACGACAGTCTTCATACAGCTAGCTGGCTGGCTAACAACTTTGCACCTTGTGGGTAAAAAAGTAGTGAAATTAAATTTTTAAACTTTACACAGAATTCGTGTCATTAAAAACTCTGTCCGTCCTTGAGTAAACTAAATTAGTGGGCACTAGTCGGTGATAATGGACCCTGATTCAGAGAACCAGTTTCATCCACTAAATAACAGCCGTTATTTAGTGATTGCCTGGTTCTCTAAGTCAGGGTCCATAATATCCGACTAGTGCCAATTAGTGTAGTGAATTTGTAGTGAGTATAGTAATGTAAAAGCCTCTCTTAATCACTCGCCTGCGGGCAATTTGCTCTTTGGTCGACTGGTTTGGATGGTACATACTCAGGGCGGCAGAAAGGGACCACACAGCCTCTTGAGTTTGATAGTATTTTGTTAAAAGACAGAAACAATGCAGTACTCTGCTAATACATTAACTGGCTTTGAAGGCTACTGAGTAAATGTGATATAACAATAGGGAGATTCGTGTGTGTAAGGGTGCGGAAGTTTTCACTATCAGTATCAGTGGGTCATCAGGGCTCGACGCTATTAAAATCGCCAGGTCGCATTTTGCGACCTAGCCAAAATCCCAGGTCGCATTTTCAAAATCCAGCTCGCATTCGTAAATGCCAGGTCGCAAAATTTTCCCGCCATTTTTACGC
>NMRA01000641.1:36108-46538 GCA_002633005.1 Phoronis australis | reverse complement strand
AAACAAATAAAGGGTTTGAGAATTTCTTGGCAACTGAAAGTAAAGACGTGACCGTCGCTTGGCGATTAATAAGGTTGTCATTTTCACTTTGGTTGTCTTAATACGATAAAAGGAGAAGCACATCTCAGTCTAAGTCACGATTGTCTGCCGGGACCGCTTGCGCGCTAACGGTGCCGCAGTGCGATATCAGGGATATTGTCGTGGATATTTGGTACATGTAATAAGGACATCTTACGTGAAAAATAAGCATTTTTGTCCACCACAAAGTTTGGTAAGTTGATCGCTTAAGAATTAATAGAAACACCATTGTTTTGTGAAGTTTTATCACGTGTAAGCAGTGGCCCGAACTTTCTTCGGCGAATCCGTGAATTTACAAAAGTGGCCGAAAGTGTTAGCCAATGAAACGCGTCAAAGATCGATTCTGCATATCCCATGTTCACGCGACTTGCTTACAAGTCATCGGGATCGAGGCATGTTCTCGGTTAGGGTTCTTTTGAACTTGTATTTGGCAACAACCAAATAACGGTCGGATTAACAAGAGCTGCTGTGTATTTGCCAGGTATCTGTTTAGAAGTGTAAAAACTCAGCTCGCATTCGTTGGAAATTCCAGGTCGCATTTTGCGACTTTATACGAGCTGACAAAAATCTCAGCTCGCATTTCCAAATTTCAGGTCGCAAATGCGACCTGCAGCTCGTTATGTCGAGCCCTGGTCATTTTGACTTAAGAAACACCAATTACGATTAATTTAATAATTTCTTCTAAAAATAACGCAAATGGTTTTTACGGTATTAGAAACTTTTGGAAATAAGTGCCGATGCTGTACTACCCCTTTCTTGAATAGATAGTTCCCGATGACAGGCACTTATTCGATTCGCGCTTTTCAGACATACAAAGAAATTTAGATTCTTGTTGAGGGAGAAGATCTGTACGGGAAAGATACAACACAATCCCGTTGACAAGTACACTATGTCTGTTCTGAAAGGCCCGACCATAATAGGACACGTCCCTCGCAAGATCAGCAAAACTTTTGCGTTCTTTTTGAAGCATGGCGGAAGTTTGAAGTGTATAGTCACGGCTAATATCGACATAGCGGCGAGGCTCGTGGTCTACAAATTCTGCGCACAATGATTTTTTCAGGACTGTCGGATATTACTGAAAAATTTAAGACGTTACTGTAGAATTTCAACTGTAGGTAAGGCATTTTTCGCAAGTATGGCGGCGTTTATGGACTTCTGAAAATGCGAGAGGGGGCGCTTATTGGGGCATGGCCGCTTATTAGGGCGAAGAAGGAATATCATTTTGCGGGAAACTTGGAAATAACTAATTTTTTTTCAAAATTAAGAAATTTGCGACTATTTGGCATAAAGAGTGCTTATTTAGTTAGATGTTATGGTTTCCATTTCATATTAGCTGAAACCTCAAAAAATAAGGAAATGCGTGGTGGGAACTCTTTAAGGTATTCTTAAAACTATTTTAATAAATGGGCTTCATTGTGGAAAAAATGGTTTTACCTTGGACCAAAGTATTCATTGTCCTGTAATTTGAAATAAATATCCCAAATATTTGAAATAAAGTATTTGAACGTCTTGATATGATGCATGAATACACAATAATCTTGTTGAAGTTCCAGGTTAGTGACCTTCCAGCTGTCCATTTAATGGTATTGACTTAAGACCGTGTTCCATAGATTTAAACATGCCCCATATAATTAAACCGTTCTCTATAAATTTAAACTCTGCTCGATAGATTTAAACAATGCTCCATAGATTTAAACATAATCGTTACAAGAAACTTTTCGCTTGATTCCAACTCCAGACGACAACAGTTTCTAAATCCAGGCTAGTCCAGATATCAGTCTAGGCTGTAGTTAAGTTTTCTTGTGATCTATTGTCTAGAATCATTAATCCCTGGCCAATATCTACCACCATTCAAACAGTTACTAAAATCATTCATCAATGGTTACCCATCTATTTTGTCAAATTTTTATTGTGTGTTTTTAGGGGAAAACTTACTGGTAAAAAGTTAAATTGGGATTAATTTAACTTTTTGTAGGGAAGTTTTAGGCCCCGATATATCAAACTTGAATCGTTGTTTTATTGCCGTAAAGCCATTGCTAATTTGGTAATTGCTCAGTTCCCCACAATAGGACTTTTGATCAGATTTCCACATAAACAGGTCTTGATGACAGCACAGCAGGGCCTGTTACACCAATCTATTGACAATGTACAAGGTGCCATGAAATGGGCCGAGTTTCTAATGCCTTTCATTTTATGTCAGTTTATCAACATGCTGCAACAACCATGGTTTTACCGTGGCTGCACACCCTGGCGGCCATTGGTTCAGAAGGCTTTATAATATACTTACAATTTGTACATTTCCAGTGTGTGCCTGGCCCAACTGTTCTTCTAAAGACTCCTCCCAGAGGAAAAGGACCAAACAAAGATGACCCAGATTATGAAGCCAAAATTGTAAGTTGCTGTTTAGGCACTGTGAGTTTTGCCTTGAGTGTTTTTATTTTTTTTTGTTTTATATGTTGGGCATAGATATCTTAGTGCTAAAAATCTTATCTGGGTATTGATTTTCATATTTTCAACCCCATAAACCAAACACTGAGAAATACACCTGCCCAGCCTTTGATAGTGGGAAAACTTTTGGCAGTTGACAGATGTAAACGTATAATTCCTATACATTGAACATTATTGAGAACTATGTAGGGAATTCAGTCAGTCACCAAAATTTCCAGGTCTACAATTTTGAACAAAAAATTCTGATCGAAATTTGATATTTCTGTCTGCAATCAAGAAATAGGCTGGAAAAGTAGGTCTTAAAATTGCCACTATGGGCGTTTCTCCCAAATTTTCGCTGAGTTTTTGGTCAAAATTTTGCATAAAACTAGCAATAAAGTAGCAAGTGTCTATGATTGTTTTACTTTTTTACCTCATTTGAGTTTAGTTGAACATTATTACCTTCATGCTATTTTCAAGTGTCACAGCAATGTTGATGTTTGCATGCCGTACTAATTCCTTACAGTGCAGAGGTATGATCACTATCTTAATCATTCCCACTACAGGGAGCAATACAGGGTTTCCCCTGCGGGTAAACGCCTGGGCGGCCCGCCACGCTCCTTTTTGGTAACGCCTTTCATAAATCATACTCAAATTGACCGCCACACACCTAATTGTGACGGGGAAACTTCACAACCACGCAAAAATCGCTAGTAAAAATGATCGCTAGTAAAAATGATCGCTAGTAAAAATGATCGCTAGTAAAAATGATCGCTAGTAAAAATGATAGCTATTAAAAGCGATGGCTAGTAAAATGATCGCTATTAATAATGAATAAGTACAAGTCACACGGCACCTTTTGCCTTTTGTGTATCGAAAAGGAAAAATAATAATTTTACAATGGTATCTTGAATTGTGCCTCTGTTAAGGTGGCACTGAATAGTTAGGCTGTGGCTGCGGCCAATTTGCACTCCCAAAATATTAAAATTTTAGGGTAGGCCAAGTTTGGGGGCCTTTTTGTAGGTGGGCATTGCATGTAGGCTGAGTGAATGTGGTTTGTTTGTATTTGTGAACATGCTGAGAATAAAAAAGGCCACTTTCTCGGCTGTAGCTGCGCTCTTCTTCAAGATGGCGGCCCTCGGTTGCAATTGTGCATTGCTGGGTAGCGACTGAGAAATGGGCTGTGATTTTAGGTAGCCCTCAAACAAGCCAGAATTGCCAAAAAGCTAGTTACTTGACAGTACTTTTGGACCACATTTTCGGAATCTGTAGGAAATTTGCTTTCAGAATCTATTGTTGGTTTTAGTCGTGCATCAGCAGGGAAGTGGTGTTTTTCGGGTAAAAAGTTCTGATTTTGCACTTTTTTGCCCCTATTTTTCTTAGTCTAGCTTGGTTTTCACTGGGATTGAAAGGGTCAAAAATACAAGAGAGAATAAAGTTTCTGCGCTCATCTGCAGGGCTTTTTATGTGAAATAACTGAAAACATGTCATTCATTGCATCCTGTTTTTGACAGAGTGAAGAAAAGGTGACAAATCAAGTGAGGCTGGGCAAAACCCAATGAGAGCTGTTCTGTGCCTCCTAAACACAATTCCCAATCCCCTATCGTACCTTGTTTCTGCCTGGTTATCCGACAATGCATATAAACTTAATACAGCCGAGGACCAGGCAACGACCTTGATACGAATTTTCTAAAAGGAGAAAGTGCCAGGGCTTGCTAATGAAGTAAGAAACAGTGAGATTTCTGCTTCATTCATTTTATCGTGTCCGAGTTTACAAACGACATTGTGAATTATACTGCAGGGCGTGACATCCAACTGTTTAATCAACCATAGCCCCACGCCAAAATGATGATATTGAATGTTAAGCAGTCTCGGATTCGTCTGCATGGACTGGATTATACATCGTCTGCTACGCCAGCCAACGCCAGTCCACTATCACTGATTTATGTTTAGCAAGACGATATCAGAGGAAGTTACACGAATTAGTTTAATACGTCTACAAAATTCACATATTTTTTGTTCTATGTTTGTCACTTCGTGGATATACGTCTACAAAATTCACATATTTTTTGTTCTATGTTTGTCACTTCGTGGATAATTGAATTTTGACACTGTTTTTTGTACTCAAGAGTCAAGTGCGATAGAGATCACACTATGGCGGACACTTTGAACATTGCCAATTTCTCTTGCAGAGTGTCCTTTACCCAGATGCTTCTACCAGATGATGCTCGGGTTAGGGTCTTGTCTATGATAGACAAACTGCAACCAATTACCCCCCCTCCCCCCCGATGGTAGGATCTCACTTCATCCCATGCTCGCATGTGGCGCCGGGGTCCACATCCGTGTCGAGCATTCACCACCACGCTCCTTTCGGTACTCAAACAATACGGGGATCCCACTTCTCATATTCGCGTACAGCAACGGGCTTTGCACCCCGTTTTGACCATTTACCAACATGCTCCTTTCAATACCCAGGGGAAACCCTGCAATGCTTGTGAGCTTAAAATGGCCAGTTACTGGTCTTGTCTATGAGATGGCTGAAGTAGAATTGCCAAACAACACGTAGAAATGGATGACATTCTGTGAGTCCGCGCATTGCTTTAAATGCCCGATATTACAAAAAAATTGTCATGCTTTGTTTGTCTGAAAATACCACATGTAGTAAGTTACAATCTCTGTGGAGGTGATGCGTTAGTGTTAACTTAAATGTTAAAATAGACTCTGGAACCAAGTTGTCAAAAAATTGGCTGGGGAACCCTTAATTGTCATTAATTACGAAGTCTAAGTTTTAAATGGTCTTCAACCCGTATTCGCCCAAATAAACGCCTAGGGCACTTCAGAAAAGGGGCGCTTATTATAGCCCAAAAGTGGTTGAAATCCAGTCTCCTAAAGAGGTAAAATCGTAAGCTGGAATTCACCAAATTTACGCTTTGTGACCCATCTCTAACCTATGACAGAGTTTCTACAAAATTGCAGTGCATTGCTATCAAACTTTGTTGTTAAATTACGAGCATTTTTCTTAAAATCCCAGGCAAAAACTCGCCGACTGATTCGTCGCTGCCTTGCGATTGCTGATAGGTTAACTTGAATTCTTGAGTAAAAATATAGTTTTGACTCAACAAATTACCTGAAGTCCTCCTTAAGTTTTCAAAATAGCTTCCCCAAGTTCCTGTGGAGTCGGGATTAACTGCATATTAAGTCCAAATCTGCGCCAGATCGTACTCCGCAACACAAGAAAAATCTCTGGACAAAAACACAATTGTTGTCACGTGATGTTTGTTTTGAAGTTGGTATGCGTATTGTGTGAGTGATCGAGCGTCTGCATTTCATCAGCATTCATTTGCCAAGGTAAACGTGATGTAATGATCTAGGTATGCATTGTAACCATGGAAATTAACACAAGCAGTACGTGTCTGATTTAAAGTAAAAATAGTAAAAATAAAACGATGAGCGTTGGTACTAAAATAAATTAAAATATCCCCACGTTTCGAGCGTTGTGCTCTTTGTCAAGGGTGTGCTACGTTGGTAACTGCACGGCATTCCAACATCTATGTGTTTTATTTAGCACTTGTTGATCTCATCTGCTAAAAAACGTTCGAGAATTGTCTAGGTAAGGCCGATGTCATTGAGTCGTCAGGTGACTGGATGCGTGACAGTATTAACTGTTATTTTTTGGGAGATTTGGGTGGTTTAAGGGTGTGCAAATGTTCATTATCAGTGGGCCATTTTGACTTTAAAAACACCATTTAGGACTAATTTAATAATTCCCCTTTAAAAATAACGCAAACACTTTTTACAGTATTAGAAACTTTCGGAAGTAAGTGCCAGTATTTGTTTCTTGCCGATGCTATGCTACCCGCTTCATGAATAGATAGTTCCCGAAGACTAATGTTCAATGACATGTATTTGGTAGCGCGCTTTTTGGCTACGTGCTTTTAAATAAACAAAAGTCGTGTTTTTATTATTCTTCGATTCGCGGTTTTCATGTGTACAAAGACTGGACTTTGGATTCCTGTTGAGGGAGAAGATCTGTACGGGAAAGAGTACAAATACTATCCCTTTGACAAGTATGCTGCGTCTGTTCTAAAAGGCCAGACCATAATAGGACACGTCCCTCGCAAGATCAGCAAAACTTGCGTTCTATTTGAAGTACAGAGGAAGTTTGAAGGGTATAGTCACGGCTAAATACTGACACAGCGGTGAGGCTCGTGGTCTACAAATTCCGCACACAATGATTTTTTCAGGATTGTCAGATCTTAATGATAAATTGAAGATGTTGCTGTAGAATGTACATGGCATTCATGGACTTCTGCGCTTATTTTTGCTAAGTCTGAAAATGTGTGGGGGGGGGGTGCTTATAGAGGCATGGGCGCTTATTAGGGCGAATATGGTATGGTAGTATCTTAGTTATTGTAGTCGCCTCCTATTCTCTTTAAACTCTGACAAAATTGAGAAGGTATTGTTAGAATTGACAAGACAGTGTAATTAATTTTCATTAATTTCCGTTCCAAATGACCACATCAATGTCCTTTTCAGGGCTCGTCATAACGAGCTGCTATATTAATGTAGGGGGCCCCGCTGAAAGGAGGCCGGAGAGCGGGGCTTCCTATATTAATATAGAGGGCTCCGCCGAAAGGAGGCTGGAGAGCAAAAAATTTTGAAGCAATTGGGCATCACAAACAGCATGCTTCTTGTGACATCTATTTGTATCATAAAAATGGCCACCAGATGGCGCAAAACATGTCAACTCCATCCGAAAACAGAAACATCGTTTCTTTAATAGAAAGTATTTACCAATTTCCATAAAAATCTGTCAAGAAACTATAGAGAAACAAAGGAAGACCGGAAAAAATGGAATGGCCACTAGGGGGCAATGCACCTGAAAGTTGTCAATATCTGTTCTCAACATGATATAAATACACTTGCTAAATTTAATTAAGATCCTGCAGTAGGCTTAGGACATACAGCTATAGGCGCAAAAAAGCTAGGAGGCGCCACAGTAGTTAGTCGTCATCGTCAGCCATACTCTTCAAACTGAGAACAGATATATCCATTTTCACAATAATCCATAGAATGGTTTAGTTGATAGAGGAGCAGATGCCAAAAAAACGATTGGAAAAAACATAAATGGCCACTAGGTGGCGCAAAATGTCTCAAATAAATCGGAAAATAGGGAGATAGCATCATGTCTCCAATAAACTGCCACTAGGAGGTGCCACAGTAGCCAGATTAATCAGAAAATCATCGTCAGGCTTTCTCTTCATAGTAAGAAAATACATGCATGCCAATTTTTACAATCATCTTTAAGAGCGGTTTGGTTGATAGAGAGGCGGATGCCAAAAAACAGTGAAAATGGTTATTAGGTGGCGCAAAATACCTACACTCCTTCCGAAAACAGGAATATAGCATCATCCTACTAACAGGTGCCTATATGCCAAGTTTCACAAAAATCTGTAGACGACCTTTAAAGATACAGAGGTAAATGTAAAAAAATAATTGCCACTAGGGTGCACAATGGTTGTCAGATCCGTCCGAAATTCGTCCTCTTCTGTCGTCATCTTCATATGAACCCACCTGTCAAATTTGCTGAAGATACTTTGAGGGGTTCAGGAGATACAGCTGCGGACGCTGGACGCCCAGACAGAGATGCAGGCAATTTGCACCCACATATAGGTATGTGGGCGCATAGAAATGCGACCTCTTTGAGCATTTGAATTTGACTTCGAAAACAAAATAGCCAACACGTCCGCCATCTTGAATCTGATCATGATGAACGACCATAGGCTTCTAGCACTTCGGGGGACTAGAAATTGTGGGTGAATCTTGTGCCAATTGGGGCAAATAGTGCAACCTGTATGTAGAGTGCAGACAAAAAAACTTGATGAAGTTTCAGATGATGGCAGATACAATGATTCGCCATGTAATTAGGTAAATTAACCTAATCAAACAATGGGAGGGGTTGTCAATGGCTGCTTTTAAATTAATGGACAGCTATTTAGTTACGACTTTCTGTCCACCAAATCCAAGTTGCTTTCTTGGTCTCATTTATAGACACCGTATTAGCCCTAGTAAGCGCCGGAAGGCAGCTGGAGACCGGGCTTCCTATATTAATATGAGTTACCTCGCCCGACGAGCGAGGCCGTCAATTTTAATATAGGCAGCCCACTTGAAGGGGGGCACAGAGTCTTATAGGCTGCCGAAGAGCAAAGTGCCACACAAGGAGACAAAACATGTATTATATTTTGCAAAAAAATNTATAGGCAGCCCACTTGAAGGGGGCCACAGAGTCTTAAAGGCTGCCGAAGAGCAAAGTGCCACACAAGGGGACAAAACATGTATTATATTTTGCAAAAAATCACTTATCGATCAGCTTGTTGATAGTTGTCTCATTGTTGTACAAAATATCTTGTTTGAAAGACAAATGATTGTTGTCCAGTGATACACCCCATGACTTGACCTTTCACAATTTTGAGCATTCCCCTTTCCTTTAACATTTTTTCTTCTTACTAGAAAGCAATGGATGCATTTTATTTGTTGTGCCAATTTCATACTTACATGTAAGCCAATATTTTGTTTGGTTTTATAATATTGCGGGTATCAATAAATGTCGATTAAGCAATGATTCATTAAGTTTTGATATGTGAACTATCCTATATAAAATGCATCGTTTGCACAAACTCCGTCTGCCCCGCTCCACTACAGAACTTCGTTGCGCCTGTTTCGGCACCATGTTGGTGTCAGGTATTGCACCGGCTAACTATTTGGATTTGAGGTGTTCTTTTTTTCTTGCGGGCCATTTTTTCGAGGAGGCAGAGGGAGGGTGGCCAGTTTCGTACTAGCCTTNGATACACCCCATGACTTGACCTTTCACAATTTTGAGCATTCCCCTTTCCTTTAACATTTTTTTTCTTACTAGAAAGAACAATGTATGCATTTTATTTATTTTGCCAATTCCATACTTACATGTAAGCCAATATTTTGTTTGGTTTCATAATATTGCGGGTGTCAATAAATGTCGATTAAGCAATGATTCATTAAGTTTTGACATGTGAACTATCTATTATATAAAATGCATCGTTTGCACTAACTCCGTTTGCCCCACTCCACTACAGACCTTCGTTGCGCCAGTTTAGGCACCATGTTGGTGTCAGGTATTGCACCGGCCAACTATTTGGATTTGTGGTGTTCTTTTTTTTCTTGCGGGCCATTTTTTCGCGGACGCAGAGGGAGGGTGGCCAGTTTCGCACTAGCCTTGGTGACTTCAGTTGGTCGACTCAAAGTCTTGGGTGACATCACTTCGTCGGCTTACTTTCACTCCCCCCGGCTTCTGTCGTGTCGAGCCTGTCGGCGCCAAAATTAATGATGCCTCATTAAAATTTTTTACTCTTCCTTGAGTAAACTAAGTTATTTACCGGAGTGTTGGAAAATTGGCGTTCTTCAGTCATTCTGCTGTTAAAATTGCGATGCGCTCTTTGGGGCCCCGCTCTCCGGCCTCCTTTCAGCGAGGCCCCCTATATTAATATAGGAGGCCTCGCTTTTGAGGTCCGAAATTCAATTTTTTGCCTATGTCATTTTAATAAGAATAAGTCATTTTAAATAATAAGCTGTTTTATGCAAATTTCCGGATTTGCCGAAGAAAGTTTCGGGCCACATAACACGTGATAAAACCTCACAAAACAGTGGTGTTTCTATTAATTCTTAAGCGATCAACTTATCAAACTTTGTGGTGGACAAATATGTTTGTTTTTCGCTTAAGATGTCCTTATTACCTTTACCAAATATCCACGACAATATCTCTGATATCGCACTGCGGCACTGGTCGGTCCCGTTGTTAGCGTGCAAGCGGTCCCGGCAAGACAATCGTGACTTAGATATGTGCGCCTAGTTTTTATCCCATAAGACAGCCAAAGTGAAAATGACAACCT
>NMRA01000641.1:22121-33977 GCA_002633005.1 Phoronis australis | reverse complement strand
GATTCTTACTACTAATAACTGGGTTTGCTTTGTAGAAGGGCGAGATTCTTACTACTAATAACTGGGTTTGCTTTGTAGAAGGGCGAGATTCTTACTACTAATAACTGGGTTTGCTTTGTAGAAGGGCGAGATTCTTACTACTAATAACTGGGTTTGCTTTGTATCTCAGAAAAGTTTGTAGGCAGCCACTAGGTCTCTGAAACTTGTCAATGCTCTCAAAATTGTAATTCATTTGTCAATGCTCTCAAAATTGTAATTCATTTGTCAATGCTCTCAAAATTGTAATTCATTTACAACTCATGAAAGTCTGTAAAAAATGAAGGTATGCAAAAATGAAGGTATACAACAAATGAAGATCTGCAAAAAATAAGGTATGCAAAAATTTAAGATATGCAAAAAAATGAAGATCTTTAAAAATGAATATCTGCACCATTTGAGTTAAGTAAGCTGTTTGTTTCCCAGGTTGTTATGTTTTAGAATCCAGGCTAACTGAATTCGAAATTATAAAATCGAGGTCAAAATTCTTGAACTAGCGGTTGTTAAGTCAAACCCTGTTGCCTTGTTTGTATTTATTGGTGCAAAAGGGAACTCTAATTTTTAAGAGAAAAAGTGTTGTCAAGAACGCTATTAGTGAAATGTCCAGGCAGTTTGTTAGAGAAAATGTACTACCATGTGATACATGAATATGATCAACAGAATTTATAGACCAAACAAAGTTACAGTAAAATTGTGCCTGAAGCACCATTTTTCATTGCGATATCAATTTTCTAGGAAAGCGACCGAGGGAATCGCTTTGACTTTCTTCTGGAACAGACTGAGCTGTTTGCTCACTTTATGTCTACTGGAGCTGGACTCAGTCCAGGCAAGTCCCCGACCAGTCCACTGAAAATGAAGCCAGGACGTCCGCGTACTAAGAGAATGGATGAGAAGACAAAACTTGCCGCTGCAGGAGAGTAAGTTTGTGCTCATAGCAGGACACTCTTGTTGACCTGTGGTTAAACAAGAAAACAATAACCGTGCTACCCCCTGAATAACCGTGCTACCCCCTGAATAACCGTGCTACCCCCTGAATAACCGTGCTACCCACTGAATAACCGTGCTACCCACTGAATAACCGTGCTACCCACTGAATAACCGTGCTACACACTGAATAACCGTGCTACCCACTGAATAACCGTGCTACCCACTGAATAACCCTGCTACCCCCTGAATTTAACTAGATACATCATTACACTCAATTATTATTACCAAAATATTTTCAGCATTCACCTGATTGTCAAAACATTCATTATAATGTCAAACTTCGTACTGGACTAATGCTATGATTGGTTTATGTTGTGTTGCATCCTCAGGATCTGGTGAAGGTTGGGTTGCTTCCTCAGGGTCTAGGGAATATGGTGTTGCGTCCTCAGGATCTGGGGAATGTATTGGCATTTTCAGCATAAGTAGAAGTTCTTTAAGCTTGTGACAGTTGTTGTGTATTATCAAAACTTGTTTTGTTACAGTCATCGTCATCGTCGCACTGAACAGGAGGAAGATGAAGAGCTGTTGTCAGAAAGTCGTAAATCTCAGAATGTTGGCTTCAGATTTGAACAGTCACCCTCTTGTAAGTTCCTTGGCTGTTAAATCTGGTAAATCTCATATGTTGGCTTCAGATTTGAACATTCACCCTCTTGTAAGCATGCTCATTCGATACAATATTCGTCATTTTCGGTATGACATTATAATGCAGTATAACTCGGCATAAGTGCTCCCTCGTACAGAGTGCGTTAAAAACAATACAACATTCGTTGTTGGATAACTTCTTCCTGTATTTCATTACTTTCTAAAAATACTCCTTGAGTGCGGATTGCATCTGTGCAGTAGTTCCCCGAGCGACTTCGCTAAAAGAACAAACGATAGGAAACTTATCTACCAATTTACATGCCCTGAGAATGAAGGTCTTCATTCTGCCTGTAGACAGCGTCACGTTGGCCTGACTGTGAGAAGGACTGGAAGGTCATTATTACTCTAGAACCTCATTAAGTTTGCTTTTCTTTGTAGGTTAATTTCATTTGCCAAGACAGTACAGCTTTTACGGAGAATTGCAGTCGATTTATTGTAGCTAATTTCAACTCATATGTATTATCAGAGTGTTACTTTGGACAAGCAAATAGGCTTATGAAGCAAATAGGCTTATTTAACACTAGGAACTCTTTAATTTCATTCAGTGAAGTCTGATTTGCCTGCGTCTAATTTTTACAGATGTTAAAAGTGGAGAAATGCGTGACTACCAAGTGCGCGGCTTGAACTGGCTTATCTCACTGTATGAGCATGGAATCAATGGAATTCTGGCAGATGAAATGGTAATGGTTTATTGAACTGGCTTATCTCACTGTATGAGCATGGAATCAATGGAATTCTGGCAGATGAAATGGTAATGGTTTATTGAACTGGCTTATCTCACTGTATGAGCATGGAATCAATGGAATTCTGGCAGATGAAATGGTAATGGTTTATTGAACTGGCTTATCTCACTGTATGAGCATGGAATCAATGGAATTCTGGCAGATGAAATGGTAATGGTTTATTGAACTGGCTTATCTCACTGTATGAGCATGGAATCAATGGAATTCTGGCAGATGAAATGGTAATGGTTTATTGAACTGGCTTATCTCACTGTATGAGCATGGAATCAATGGAATTCTGGCAGATGAAATGGTAATGGTTTATTGAACTGGCTTATCTCACTGTATGAGCATGGAATCAATGGAATTCTGGCAGATGAAATGGTAATGGTTTATTGAACTGGCTTATCTCACTGTATGAGCATGGAATCAATGGAATTCTGGCAGATGAAATGGTAATGGTTTATTGAACTGGCTTATCTCACTGTATGAGCATGGAATCAATGGAATTCTGGCAGATGAAATGGTAATGGTTTATTGAACTGGCTTATCTCACTGTATGAGCATGGAATCAATGGAATTCTGGCAGATGAAATGGTAATGGTTTATTGAACTGGCTTATCTCACTGTATGAGCATGGAATCAATGGAATTCTGGCAGATGAAATGGTAATGGTTTATTGAACTGGCTTATCTCACTGTATGAGCATGGAATCAATGGAATTCTGGCAGATGAAATGGTAATGGTTTATTGAACTGGCTTATCTCACTGTATGAGCATGGAATCAATGGAATTCTGGCAGATGAAATGGTAATGGTTTATTGAACTGGCTTATCTCACTGTATGAGCATGGAATCAATGGAATTCTGGCAGATGAAATGGTAATGGTTTATTGAACTGGCTTATCTCACTGTATGAGCATGGAATCAATGGAATTCTGGCAGATGAAATGGTAATGGTTTATTGAACTGGCTTATCTCACTGTATGAGCATGGAATCAATGGAATTCTGGCAGATGAAATGGTAATGGTTTATTGAACTGGCTTATCTCACTGTATGAGCATGGAATCAATGGAATTCTGGCAGATGAAATGGTAATGGTTTATTGAACTGGCTTATCTCACTGTATGAGCATGGAATCAATGGAATTCTGGCAGATGAAATGGTAATGGTTTATCGAACTGGCTTATCTCACTGTATGACCATGGAATCAATGGAATTCTGGCAGATGAAATGGTAATGGTTTATTCCAGGCAACCAAAGTTCTTGTACCGATACATGTGTATACAGTCTTGGTTACTGGACTCGCTCACTGCACGAGGTCTTATGAACATGAGAATGACAGTAGATCACAGAGGATGGTTTATTGTTGAGGACTTATCTGTTTCTTTATCTGTTCTGGCATCAGTTGCTCAAGTGAGCACAAGTTGAAGTAGGAAGGTTAGATTTGACTGTCTCTGGTCTCAATTGTCTGTTCAATGTGACTCAGACACCATAACAGCATTGCTGTTGGGACCTTAAATGTGAATGAGGTGATTGCTACTCATCTGAAAGGTGTATAATTACAGTGTTTGGCCATATCATAAATACTGTTTATTTGATGGTATTCAATATTAATAGTGTTTCCATTTGTTTCTGAACATTTGTTTTTTGAATTAACATTTAATATGATTTGGGTTTCAGGGTCTTGGTAAGACGCTGCAGACCATCTCTATGCTGGGTTACATGAAACACTACAAGAACATTCCGTCTCCTCACCTGATCATTGTTCCCANTGCTCGCTTCTCAACGATGATGTCAATAGGCCAGTCTACTGTGATTCGTCGAGAGAATAAAAGGGGTTTCTGATGGAGGCACATAATATGGGGGGCACAAAATGCGTAGTAATTAGTTAGTGGTTGTGTGAAATGAACCAAAACAAAGATATGTTGCACATAAGTACATGTATTTAACATATCTAAAAGGCAGTTGGCTCATTTTATAGGGACTTTAAGCTTTTCAAAAAGTCAAGGTGTACTGACCTCTGATTTTCTGAATTAAGCAAACATTAAAATTCAAATTGCAACATTGTTATTTCCACTATCCTCATAGGTTATGAAAACAAGCAAAAATTAGCAACAATCTGTATGAGCAACAAAAATATATCGCAGTATCACCAAGCCTTGGTGCAAAGTTGTATACTAAGTAAACAGCTTTACAGCGATGTAGGTAAAAAATAACCAAAAATGTTACAGAAAATTAGTCACTAAAAACGACACTCTTACTGGAGTAAACTTAATTAATTAGAAAAATTGGCGTTGTTCTACCATTATTCTGCAGCTAAAATTGTGATGCGATCTTTTGCTTGGCTTTTGGTGCCATAAAATATTGCATCACCTATTGGCCAGTTTCTTTATTTACCGATTCCTCAATCCACTGTTCTCTCACAAGGTTGAGTACATGTTACAACAATTTATCGGAACTGGTGTTATTTCGTTACAAGTTTTCTGTATTTTAATACCAGGAAACTGAATTTTAGAACAAAATTTGCTGCTGCGAAGCTGTCATCATATTGTGAGAGATTCGCAAATTAATAAATAGCACGTGCGTGTGTCACAAGCGAATTACCGAGGCTGTGTGAAATTCCGGGGTCTAACGGNGAATTACCGAGGCTGTGTGAAATTCCGGGGTCTAACGGAGATACACAGTGGTACCTAAGTCACCCAGGTAGCTATATGAAGACTAATGTCAAAATACAAATTTATTTTATTGTGTTCCTGCAGGGCTCGATGTTATAAAAATCGCCAGGTCGCATTTTGACTTTAAGATCACCGAGAAAATGTTTAGGTTATGCTCGAAATCTAAATAATACACCGAGTAGGTCTACATTTATACTATCCTAACTTGGGTCCTATATTTTTGTGGCGAATAAACGTAATCGTGAGTGTTGCTGTGTTGCAAAATCATTCTTCTAGGCTGATTTGAAAATTTTTTTTTTCACTCATCTTTTCAAATGATGCATCAAAAACTACACAAAGTGCTCTCCATATAAAGGATGGTCATCTAGGCTAGATTGTTAACAGCTGATATGGTATTCCCATGAGTGAAGCCAATTATCCTCAAATCTGACTGGATGAATAGAGCAGCTAGGAGGGATCCTTTGATCCTCAACCCAGCCAGTGCAACACATTCAAGGTGGATAAATACCCTCTAGTTCAATCTGTTGAACCTGGGCCCACTGTTTTCCCTGATCAGTACCCCTTGACATAACCTCATTTAATGGGAATGTTCATGACCTAATTGTTTTAAGATATTTGGCTACATTGGAGAGTTTCCCTCATACTGTTGAGAACAGTGGTGGATTTAGGGGGGGGAAATGTGCCCCCCCCCCTGAAATTCTCCCACATTTCATTTGGCAGTTCGAGGTGCGAATTGTGTACAAGCATATGCGGGCAGCCAGGAGGGCCTTGAACTAATCCCATTTTTTAAGTAATAAGGTCCACAAACACAAAAATTCGAGTCCCCCTATATCCCTACATTTTAGGCTGGGCACGCACATGAGGTGATTCCTGAGACCTGCCCCCCCAAAATCAAACTCCTGGAGAGATACGAAAATTGATGAATTTTGCAGAAAAAAGTGAAATATTCAACATTCAGTTGTCCAAAACCACCTCACTTTCTCTCTACCAACAGTGTCATGGCCCTATACTTTCAGAAACCTACAAATCACACTCACAGCTTCCCTGTGCTAAGTTGCTCTACATTACATAACCTGATCTGATAACAAGCCTACACTGCAGAGGAAGATCTTTGTGTAGGGTACTGATTACATAACATTTACATCAATGAAAAGAGCTTTAGCTGGTTTGAACTTAGCTACAGCTGATGGCCTAGGATAAGCTGATCATTGAGGTGGGAAATGCACCTAGATCAGTTTTTGAGTAAAACTTGCCCCTTAGCCAATGTGACATTGAAGCATGAAATACGAAAGCAATGTGACACTTGGGTGAAGCATATCATCCAAAAGTTTGTGATGACCTAGTCTGAGAGTGCTTAATAAAGAAATATTGTGTGTAGTATGCCATTATACCTTAGTTTCCATAAGCTGATTAAATCGTTGATTTTCTAATGTAATTCCCCCTAGCTTTGCAGGACTTTTTGACAATCAACATTCCGGTTATGTTACTTTTGCTCAAATTCCCTGCAATTTCTGTCACAATTCAACAAAGTATTTCTGATATAGCTTAATTTGTTAATGACACTGTTGATCAAACAAACAATGCACGATAGTATTTTTTATAAATACAGTGCAGCATGCAGGTGGCCTCATTTCTTGTTGTGGTTCAATGCACAACTTTGCTGAATCTCGAGACAAATTGAACTTTTCAGTGAATTTAGGGACGGGAACAGCTACGTGAGGAATTATGTAGAAGCATTTCCATGCAAGTTTTATCATTTACCAGTCAGCTGTATTACACCCATGGCATGGATCCCGGAAGTTAAACAAAAGCTTGCGAAATCCACAAAACATCATTTGGCATGGGAAACCATAAAAAGATACTTAGAACAACACACACTAGCTTTTGCCTATGTTAAATTGAAGGTTGCCCTTAGTCAATTACTCCATTTTTCTTCAATTGTGCTTATTGGGATAATATAACTTTGTTGTAGCACCCAATCTCCAACAAATTACATTCTTTTGGTTTTGATATATAGAAAAGATACAAAATCCAGTTTCTTTGACAGTAGCATGCCAAATATCTTACTTTTTATCATCAAATGTGGGCTTTTGACTAAAGACAACTTTTTAAAAAAAATTCGAAACAAACCCATATCTAAACTAAAGTAATCCTTTCTTTTTCTTTTTCTTTTTGGATGCAAATGTCTGAGTAGAGGTGAAAGTTCTCTACAGATTGATGTTTCCCAGCCCTGGCAGTTGTTAGGTTGACCACGACAGAGTGAGCAGCTAGAATGTGACATGCACTTAGAACAATTCGTAGGTCAGTACATTGACATGACAATAAATTCTAGTGGACTCCCTCTTTTATGCTGAAAGTTAAGTCATTGCGATTTTTAGAACTGATAAATTGGTTACGTTATGGCTAGTTTTTGATCACCTCCAGTTTTATTATATTTAGGAAAGTTCATTACCTTATTCTAAAACTTTGAAATAACTTGTAGATAAGAGATCGCTATGACCATACTGAAAGATCAGAAATATCCAAACAAGAATTTATCGAAAACAGCATGAATAGAATACCCAACATTACGGACANTTACCTTATTCTAAAACTTTGAAATAACTTGTAGATAAGAGATCGCTATGATCATACTGAAAGATCAGAAATATCCAGACAAAAATTTATCGAAAACAGCATGAATAGAATACCCAACATTACGGACACCCTCACTGGTCAAGATTGGGCAACTCCACCGATTTACCTGCGACGCAGCTCCAGTGGGGCACACTAGTAATTAGGGGCTACCATCTGCCTAGGCAACACATAGCCCCTCGGTTGACCGGTTACAGGCTGAAATAGCTGCAATACTTCCCATCACTTTCTGTACGAATTTCGTCCCATATATTTTTAACGGGTGGTAGGCCAAATCCGGCCACTGATTTGGAGTTTTCACCTGGTCAAAAATACATTTCACACATTTCACGCCTATCATTTAAAAAAGAGCTTACTTTCTTCAGTGGTTCTTTATACTTTTACACATATCTTCGATGAAGCTTAGTTACGAGAATTAAGGTGACTTTGGCGAAGAATTCCAACATGAGTGATTTCACTAACTTCCTCAAAATGGCACCCAAGAAAAAGTCGAGCAAACCGCGACAGATTTTCACCGATTTCTTCAAACTATCTTGACTGAATCTTCTCCAGATTGATGGTATGTGCTAATTATAACTCCATGTGCATATATGCATATTTCGTTTAGTTTTATTTCCTGTATTTTGAAATTCGTAACTGTTTATGTGATGTACTCACCGCCCCTGTATACGGCATCCAGGGTGATGCCTACCGGCTGCCTAATATTGAATACAAATTATGACCCTGGAATCATGAGCTTCAAGTTGAAGCAAAAGTTTTTTTTTGTTGCAAAACAGCCCAGCTGTTACCAAACAAGACATGCAGTTGAGTGAAGTACGTATCTTGTGTAGCTTTGAGTTAGGAGACTTCGAATGTAACCATCCTGCAGAAATAAACCCAGCTAGATTAGTGCAACGTGGCCATGTTTTTGTTTTGGTTGAACTTGGAATCTTGCTGAATTTAAAAACTTGTTACCTCATCTGCGGACAATGTACGTTCACAAGGTACGTGCACACAAAATTCCCTTGGTCTACAGCCGATGTGTACCACTGACAAATTTTTACATCATAGGCCGGTATGCGATTTTCAATAAATAGTTCCATTAGAGGAAAATGTTTTCCGTGTTTGTGCCACCATGATGACAAAGGGAAGGGGTTGGAGTTAACTTAGAATANTAACTTTTTCACCATGCACGCGATAAC
Organism: Phoronis australis; assembly: GCA_002633005.1. Taxonomy (NCBI): domain Eukaryota; kingdom Metazoa; phylum Phoronida; family Phoronidae; genus Phoronis; species Phoronis australis. The sequence continues at coordinate 25,097 of NMRA01000641.1, read as the reverse complement.
TGGCAAAAGTAGGCAGGCTATAGCGCGAGACTGAGCGAAGCGCGTGACGCAAAAAAGCGTGGGGAGGTATCAGGTTAAAGTTGTAAGATTTGTGTCCCTTGGACTTTTTATTCGCCAGCATGAGTGATTTCACTAACTTCCTCAAAATGGCACCCAAGAAAAAGTTGAGCAAACCGCGACAGATTTTCACCGATTTCTTCAAATTATCTTGACTGAATCTTCTCCAGATTGATGGTATGTGCTAATTATAACTCCATGTGCATATATACATATTTCGTTTAATTTTATTTCCTGTATTTTGAAATTCGTAACTGTTTATGGGATGTACTCACCGCCCCTGTATGCCTGCGGCATCCATGGTGATGCCTACCGGCTGCCTAATATTGAATACAAATTATGTCCCTGGAATCATGAGCTTCAAGTTGAAGCAAAAGTTTTTTTTTGTTGCAAAACAGCCCAGCTGTTACCAAACAAGACATGCAGTTGAGTGAAGTACGTATCTTGTGTAGCTTTGAGTTAGGAGACTTAGAATGTAACCACCCTGCAGAAATAAACCCACTGGGTTTATTTCTCAGCTAGATTAGTGCAATGTGGCCATGTTTTTGTTGTGGTTGAACTTGGAATCTTGCTGAATTTCAAAACTTGTTACCTCATCTGCGGACAATGTACGTTCACAAGGTACATGCACACAGAATTCCCTTGGTCTACAGCCGATGTGTACCAATGACAAATTTTTACATCATAGGCCGGTATGCGATTTTCAATAAATAGGTCCATTAGAGGAAAATGTTTTCCGTGTTTGTTTCACCATGATGACAAGGGGAAGGGGTTGGACTTAACTTAGAATATTGGTTTATTACCCTCATAGTGGAGGGGCTGAGCAATAGGGTATAGGCACAGGAACCATTTGATGGTTGGAGGACGGGAACCAATCTATTCACTTTTCAATTTTATTTCAATCACTAGCCGTTACCCGTGCGAAAGCACAGGTAGCAGCCTTGTCGTGAAACTTAGAGCTAACAACCTGCAGGGGTGCATGCAGAATCTGGGAATGAATCGACATTCACAGTGCCTATTACAGCCGTTCATGGAAGTAAACGAAATCTATTAAATGTTATTTTCATAATTCTCCGCCTTTTTGTAACAAAGGAAAATCCTGCCATAGTTTTGAAAACGGTGCAATCTCGTGACACGCGCATGTACGCGCCATTTCCAAAAACTTTGCGATATCTCTCGAGACTATTTTCTGAAATTGTTTTTTGGTATTGATATAGTAAAAACTTGTAATGAAATGAAACCACTTCCGATTGTTACACAGTTGATTGAAGAACATGGAAATTGGCCCGATAGGCGACGCAACTGCACTCAAAGAGCGCATCGCAATTTTAACCTCAGAATGACTGAAGAACACCAATTTTCCAACACTCCGGTAAATAATTTAGTTTACTCAAGGAAGAGTAAAAAAAATTTAATGAGGCATCATTAATTTTGGCGGCGACAGGGTCGACACGACAGAAGCCGGGGGGGAGTGAAAGTAAGCCGACGAAGTGATGTCTCCCAGGACTTTGAGCCGACCAACTGAAGTCACCAAGGCTAGTACGAAACTTGCCACCCTCCCTCTGCGTCCGCGAAAAAAATGGCCCGCAAGAAAAAAAGAACACCTCAAATCCAAATAGTTAGCCGGTGCAATACCTGACACCAACACGGTGCCGAAACTGGCGCAACGAAGGTCTGTAGTGGAGCGGGGCAAACGGAGTTTGTGCAAACGATGCATTTTATATAATAGATAGTTCACATGTCAAAACTTAATGAATCATTGCTTAATCGACATTTATTGACACCCGCAATATTATGAAACCAAACAAAATATTGGCTTACATGTAAGTATGAAATTGGCACAATAAATGAAATGCATCCATTGTTCTTTCTAGTAAGAAAAAAAATGTTAAAGGTAATGGGGTGTATCACTGGACAACAATCATTTGTCTTTCAAACAAGATATTTTGTACAACAATGAGACAACTATGAACAAGCTGATCGATAATTGATTTTTTTGCAAAATATGATACATGTTTTGTCTCCTTGTGTGGCACTTTGCTCTTCGGCAGCCTATAAGACTCTGTGGCCCCCTTCAAGTGGGCTACCTATATAAAAATTGACGGCCTCGCTCGTCGGGCGAGGTGACTCATATTAATATAGGAAGCCCGGTCGCCAGCTGCCTTCCGGCGCTTACTAGGGCTAATACAGTGTCTATAAATGAGACCAAGAAAGCAACTTGGATTTGGTGGACAGAAAGTCGTAACTATATACCTGTCCATTAATTTAAAAGCAGCCATTGACAATCCCTCCCATTGTTTGATTAGGTTTTAATTTACCTAATTACATGGTGAATCATTGTATCTGCCATCACATGAAACTTCATCAATTTTTTGTCTGCACTCTACATACAGGTTGCACTATTTACCCCAATTGGCACAAGATTCACCCACAATTTCTAGTCCCCCGAAGTGCTAGAAGCTTATGGTCGTTCATCATGAACAGATTCAAGATGGCGGACGTGTTGGCTATTTTGTTTTCGAAGTCAAATTCAAATGCTCACAGAGGTCGCATTTCCATGCGCCCGCATACCTATATGTGGGTGCAAATTGCCTTCATCTCTGTCTGGGCGTCCAGCGTCCGCAGCTGTATCTCCTGAACCCCTCAAAGTATCTTCACCAAATTTGACAGATGAGTTCATATGAAGATGACGACAGAAGAGGACGAATTACGGACGGATCTGACAACCATTGTGCCCCCTAGTGGCAATTATTTTTTACATTTACCTCTGTATCTTTAAAAGGGGACTGTAGTCAAAATAATGTTGCAGTTAATCGGTTCTAACATACAAATAAAACTCACATTTGCCTGACTTGCGTGCCAAACTAAAGCCAATTCGAATTCATGGTCAAAACACTGAATTCTGAAAGCGATCGCTGA
>NMRA01000641.1:0-20247 GCA_002633005.1 Phoronis australis | reverse complement strand
TATTAATATAGAGGGCCCCGCCGAAAGGCGACCGGAGAGCGGGACCTTCTATATTAATATAGAGGGCCCCGCTCTCCGACCTCCTTTCGGCGGGGCATCCTATATTAATATTGGAGGCCTCGCTTTTGAGGTCCGAAATTCAATTTTTTGCCTATGTCATTTTAATAAGAATAAGTCATTTTAAATAATAAGCTGTTAGTTTATTTATCTTCTTCGATGGCATTTATAAGCTTGTAACGCTTACGAGGCGGATACAGGATTTATCAATTTTTCATTCCCAGGCCAAGGACAGCCGTAGTAATTAGACTTAATCGTGGAAGAACAATGATAAGACTTGCTTATGACTATTTTAACACGTTATTGATTGGTACTCATTGTCTTTCAGAATATATGCTGTTGTGTATTTTGCTGGTGAGGGCATTGTAGATGTAGTACCCATGTTTTAGGTTTGAGTGAAGGGAGATGATTGCAACCTGCCACCGTCAACTCTCTGAAAGCGAAGTAACCTTTAAAGGCGGCACAGCAGAAGAAATAGCCTGAGGTGGACTGGGTCATACAACATGCAGAAATTAAGTATGCTACTGGTAAGTAAATTTCCTGCACATCAATAGTTTCCTCATTGTTGTAAAATGTAAAAATGTTTAAACCTCTGTAATTATAGCCGTGAGAAAGTTGAACAATAAACTCTTTAATGCTTAGCTTCTTCAGTTGTACTTTTAACGGTGTCATTTTTTAATAATTACATATACATGTAATAGGATATTTCTGTTTGAAATTTAAAGATGCAAGGTAAAGGTGTCAGAAACTGAAGATCAATTGAAATGAAGGCTGGAGTACTGAGCTGAAATATGCTGGCGACAGAGTCGGTGACAGAAGATAGGAAGTAACGAACAGGTAAACAACAATGTTATAGGTTTTAAAATTGATGATTTGGCACATTTTGAACACATAGTCTTTCTAGCATTGTGTACAAACTGATTTTTTCAACTTTTATAGTAATATTCCTTATTACAGAGAAGTTTATTTTTTTTCATAACAAGCTAACCCTAAAATTAAACTTTTTAAATATGAAACCAAAGACCTCAACATATGTTTTTGATGAATTTGCTTCGTAATTAATTCAAAACACAGTTTCATTATATTTGAATTTGTAGGGAAAGCTGTGCAAGTTTTAGATAACGTACAGAAACTTGGTAGTGACGAACAAGATACAGATTGGTTCTGCAGTGCATATTAATTTGGGCCTTCTTGCATAAAGGTTTAACTGGGAGTACTTCTTTATGCCTGATTAAAAATATTTCGTATTTTATTGAACTTGCAGATGGCATCTCAATTTCGAACTGATATGTTTCAATCTGGTCAAATTCTAACATTCTGTTAAGTCTTTTTAAAAGTTTATACTGCTTGGGCATGAGTTCTTATGAAGACTCTGTGTTGAGAGAAATCTTCAACTTACATTCTGAGACAGTTGAAAGAAATGCATTGCTGCAGTTGCTAAAATTGCTTTAAATTCAAGTGCTCTATATTTCAAAGCTTGATTAACATTCAGTTTTTCATTGAAATGTTTAGCATTAATTATTTACTATTGCTATTTTAGGCACATATCTGTATTTTAGCTTATCGACTTACAGCTCATGTCCTATGTTTTTCATTGTGCCCCATGGAACCCTGTTTAAGTATCATTGGAAATGTTTTTGTTGTATTTTACCAAATGTTTGGCATACGCATAATTCTTGTAGTCATAATAATTACAGTAAGTTTGTTGATTTGCTCATGTTTCTCCATTTTATGTCCTGCAATGAAAGTGTAATTACTGGAAAGCTGACTTTGGTAACAATTACGCTAATGGAACAATGATCAATTTTATTTTTTGTTCCAAACCCAACATACTTTTGAGTATTCTTTGAAATATAAGCTCAGGCTTTGAAATCAGCATTATTTTTAGTCTAGTATTCATGTACGCACCCAGCCAAAAATGGGGGGGGGGTTGAATTTTTGAGAATGAGGAGCTTCTACTCAGATTCAGGGGTACGTTCAGAGCTAGGAATTTTGCATTCCTGGAATTGTTGTTGTTCCTGCCTTTTTAGTGGACTTTTGTTTTCTACTTTCTTCGGTGTTTTTGTTTCTACATAGCCGATTCTTTTGCCCATCCTGTCAAATGGAGGGGGCTTGTTTGAGCCACCCGGTTGCGCGTATAGTATTTGTTAAGCTTTATGGGTGAAATGCTTGTTTCTCCTACAGTGTAGTTATAATGTTACAACAGCTCTCATGAAAGTCACTATCCCAGGCTTGCCACAAATTTAAATATTTAAGGTTATAATGAGATATTTGCATCTTTGAAAGTTTTCTTTTGTGCAAATAGTTGATTTTTATGATTTACTTCATCATATACCATTTGTAGTATTCATCACTTCTGGTATTGATTTGCTTTAATAGAATGCTTAAAGAACACAGGAATGCCTTTAATGACACAGTGCATGCTGTGCATATCCTGATGTACAATCCGAGCATTGTTGTCACCTCCAGTTGGTTGAGTTGCCCTGACTGTTCTTAACATGTTCTCGACCGTTTACCACCGTCGAACCTACCAGAAACATTTTAACAACCTGCGTTTTCCAACTGCTCCCATAGATGACGTTCTGATTTAATCGTTAAATCAGTACATGTCCTCTATGGGAGCAGGCGGGAAAGCGGGTGGCTGAAAAGTCGAAGGTCGGTGCGTCGTTGGCAAACAGTTGCCCGTTAGTTGGTGCAACGTTGGCGAACAGCCGCCTCTACGTTGGTGCGACGTTGGCGAACAGTAGCCTCTAAGTTGGTGCGACGTCGGTAAACAATCGCTTGCAGGGTGGCGGGACGTTGATAAGTGGTCGGAATTGAATTGGCGCGACGTCGGTAAAGGGACGTATTTCTTCCGTTGGCCCCAGGTCGTACCGTCGTCGATTATTTGTCGGCAGTCGGACCAACGTCAGGTCATTGGCGGCCCGACTGCGACGCTGTTACGACGTTGTTACAACGTTCATCCGATGGACAAAATCACGTTGGTCCGAAGTAACGTGAGTCGTCGGACCGGCTTCAGACCACCGTCAGCATGCTATCTGGACAATTACGCAACTGCTACTGTAGACTAAAAATAGCAGCCGACCAGCTGAAGTGTCGGCTAAAGGAGTGGGGGAGTCGCAATATGAGTCGACAATGCGTGTGGCTGTTCTTAGCCGACCGGTCGGCTAGTTTGCCGACCGGTCGACAGCCGGTCGTTGACCAAATTCCTACCGGTCGGACAAAAAATCGTGATGTGTGCTGCAAAATGGTAACTGCCGACCAACGACACGCTTAATCAGAATTGGTCGTCTACACTAGGCGACCACTTTGCCTACCCAAGTGCCGACCGCAGAGGCGACTCAGCAGACGGCTCCTAGCCAACCGTTGTTGGTCGGTTGCTGTTCGGTAAGACATTTGGTCTTCGACCGGTCTTCGTCCAATTGCCGACCGGTCGAACAAAAATTCGTGATGTGTGCTATAGCTGCCTCGCAATGGCATAACCTGTGTGTGATTCCATATATGAACATCCACCTGTAAGATATTTGGGCTCACCTGTCAAATGCTGGTCCAAGTAATAGAACAGGTCAGAATAAGAAATTAGTTTACTTCCCATGCGAGCGTCAAACGACATGGTGAAAACTTGGTACTCCATCACTTCTCCACAGAAGGTGGAGACCTCCGTATTTGGCAACGCTAGTGAAGAAGCCAGTTGCTTACAGGTAGCAAGAACGTCTTAACTTTGAATATTAGATCTATTCACTAATAGATTTGGAATTGTGGGTAGAAACACCGGTGCCGACGGCCTCGGGTTACGGATGCCATTGTATGAGCAATAAACAGGATCTAAATGTGTACCCGGATGGAAGGCGACAACATGGGCTGGAGGAATAGATGCACGTGTAGGGGGGAGCGTAAAAACTACTGACCTGTATTGGTGCTGACAGGGTGTACGGCTGGTAGGAGAGGTTGGCCCTGATATAGGAAACGGAACCGCTGGCGTTGTCCCCGAAACCGGGATTCTGTGGAATGCCGTAGTAATGGGCATGGCCGATGAAATAGCTGGTAATAGCGTTGGCGTTGGACGCATACAAGGCATCACTGATATCGACTTCGTACTAATGGGCACGAACACCGACGAATATTTAGCACCCGTTGCCGTGGACGTCGGCGTGGGTGATCAACATGTGGCGCAGTCACTTGTGTGAAAGTAACAGACAGTGGCTCCACCAGCTCCATAGAATTGACGTCCTGTGATCAGGAAGTAACCATCACGCGTGCAACAGGCTGCTCTGACGTCGGCGTGGAATGAGTGGCCTGTGACGCCGTCTCAATAACAGAATTGGCAATGTGTAGCAAGGTTTTTGACGAATGATGAACAGCAGGTGGCTTAAACATCGACGATGGCACGGGTGACGACGCCATTTGGAACATAGGTTTTGTACTAAAATTGGGGTTCATTTCGTCCAACTCTTCTTGTCTGGCTTGTGTTTCTTTAATTTTCGTCGTTAACAGTATCTCCTTGGCTCTAGCTTCCAAAAATAACCGTTCCTGCTTAATTTTGAATTCGTCTTTTAGAGCTTCCCTACGAGCTAACAGGTCGGTTTTTTTTGTTCGATATTGATTCCGGAGATTTCTGGGACACCGAAGACAGTAAATCATAGTCGGTTTCTTCGTTATTCGCTGCCTCAGCCATCTCCAATTACTACTAGTGTGGGGATACTATAACGCGCCAGCTTCGTTTAACCGATACATTGTTGAATTGATATACGATTAATAACGTTTTTCAGACGACAAAACCAAACAATGTTGTCAAAACGTTACAAAATAGTCAATACGGCTAGCACACGGGACTTGAACCCGCATTGCCGAAACCAGCACAAAGCAGCCGTTGCAGTTTAACAATGAACACTGCGGATTCAAGATCCAGCAGACCTACAAGAATAGAATAAACGCAAAGCCTCAATTACATGTAGTTACTGGAGTTTTCCGCGTGGGCCAGTAACAATTCTTTAGCCTAAAGGGCATCTCAAAATGTTGAGAACCACTATTCGAAATGAGCGCTGTAAATGACTGCTGAAGCTATAAACCATCAAACGGTACTCTGATTGGTTAGATCACAATGGTAGCAAATATTTGAACATGAACTTTGTTATTTGTGCGGCGATCGTCTGGTTTTTAATCTTATTGTGGCCAAAAACTGATTCAAAGTAATATTTCTAATTAAAAAACTAAACCCCGGATTTGGTTTATACATCTAAGTTAACACCGGGGCGTCCAAATACTGTTGTTCTTGCGAGTTTTACTTTCGTAGTTGTTGCACTCATGTGGAGTTAAAGAGAGGCCTCTGTTGAGATGATCTAGTTCTGCTGCTGTTCTTGGTTGTCCGTAAAAATACTCATGCAAAATGCGCTGCATGTGAATAAGCATAACATCTCGTAGGTCGTTTCCCCAATCTCTAGTACTGTCCTTAATCTGAACATCTTTTCGTCTCGAGAATGATTGTCGTATAGACCTATGAAGATCCCGTAACATACTCGATGCTCCCTGATATATATATATATATGTGTGTGTGTGNTTTGGGAATCTCTCGTGTTCATTGCAGATGGCAAAGCATTTTTTGTGATCAGTCATTTGCTAAAAAATTGGTCTTACTTGAATGCAATGGGAGAATAAATGTCGGACGAGTCTGTGCGAACAACGTCACCAAGAGCCATACTTATCATTAAATTAGAATGCCGTTCCCTTGCACAATGGGTATTGTTTAAATTCAGGTAAAATAAAATAAAGCCATTTATTTGCCAGCCTGCGTATCACTCGGAAAGTGGGAAATATTTTAATGACTTTTAATACATTATATTGACAGTAGTGTACAATTAAACATATTACTGCATTCCCAAAAGTTCCCAAGGATTGCGTGTTGCATTTGCGAGCAACTACAACGGAGTCGGTATCTTGCCATTTAAAATAATTCCTTGACCCATTCGTGAGGGTTCATAAAGTAGGAGAATTTAACCCCGAAATTGGGATATAATTTTCATACGTTTATCGTATTATTAAGCCTATTATGACGGGCGGTCGACTTTTTTATCGAGCACTTGATTTAAGGAGAATATAAACACATCCTTTCCCGCCAAGGTTTGACTGTCATCAAAGTGATTAAATTGATAAGTCCATTGCACAAATACCTTGCGCCGTACATACCAAGCGTTAACACAGAATAAGGCATTTACACGAACACGTTCAGTCAAACGAAGGCAGAGATTGAGATGTCATAGTGGAATACTCGTGTATTTAGGGACTTGACTGATTCAACTTTATTTTCCGTACATTGCGTCTCTGAATATGTTCATGACAGACCTTAAAATATGTTGTCTACTCCTTCCTTTCATTTGTTTCCCGTCCTTGATGGTAAAGCAAATGCAAAACAGCACCTACAGTGATGATCAACATCGGGGATTCCAAACAAGCGGACTTGTTTTCAACATTGTTCTTCGCCTGATCCACAGGTACCAATGGCTCGTCATCTTGTGAAACTGAAAACACAGTGTGATGAGTGCTGGAATTTTCATCCGACTGGTCGGAAACGAGATGGCGACCAGATGCCGACCAGGCGTAGGCAATTTCATCATTATTACACAAGATAGTTCACTCGAAGTAAACGTCATAGACGGCACCTTACTCAACATCAACTTTAAAATACACGGTTGTTTCTGAATGTACTTCGGAAGAACGTTTCCCTATAATCAAAATTGCTAGAATACACGACCCTTGTCGTAGGTTCGTATCCTCGGAACAAAATTTGACCGTCAAAATATCATTGTTAGCTTTTCTATCTGAACACATGGTCCTCATAACCGCTTATTTATTTGAATGACTCAGTGTCGGAAGGCCACAGCTTGAATACAATATGGTGTAGGCGTTGGCTGGGCGCTATTGCTAAGTTCGCTTTGGAGTAGTTTCCTTATTTTTTTGAATCTCTTCAAGCATTGTTGTATGGAATTTTGGTGTTTAACTAGTTCTTAAACAAAGTGGGGTCGCCTCATTAAGTCTTCCGTTGTAGTCCCTTAAACAGAGGGGACAAGCTTTCATAGGAGAACATGAAGCTACATGTATTTCTTATTACATCAACGCTGGAGAAAGTTAAATTTAACAAATCCATATATCAGCAAAAATGGGAACATGACGTATCAAGAATTTTTTGACGTATTGGTGATGTAAGCAACTAAGGGGAATTTTAATGACTGACCTATTTTAAGGCAGGTGTACACAAAAAATAATTCCGAATGCTTCTACATTTTAATGTTAGCCAAATTCTTAATTTTTGGAATACAGTAAGACCAAAAGTAACTAGTCTAAAAATCCAGAATTCTTTTTTCAATCATATTTGACCAATCTTCAATATGTTAAATGGCTTGTATGCTCACCAGCTCGGTGACTGGCAATTGGGGCGGAAGGTTATACAATGACACGGGCTCTGATCTAACCCTGTAAATAAACATTACATGACAGCGCAATCTAGAGTGGTGTACCAACTGATATAGCTGTTGCAGTGACAATTAGGATGCCAATGGATAGGTACACACTGGATTGCCATCATTGCATAATGGGTGACCACGTAGTCTCCGGGCATGAAAAGAATTCTCTCCTGGCGTGATAAGTTTTCTGACGCAATAAATCCTGGTTGTCAATTGAAAAGAAAATGTGTGTTCTGAATTTTCCGCTTCAGCTTTCCATTCAGCTAACTATTGCACATCACAGTGTTTTTACTATCCCAAGGCGGCTCCACTGCAACGAATCACTTCTGGTACAACCTTCCGTACATGACGTTCGAATTTTGCACGTTTTTTCGGGGTAACAGTTTTGCAAAAGCTATATGATCAACGGAAAAGTTTCTGTTTGGTATTCCGTTTTTTCAGGTAGTCCTTGAGCTCATGCTCTGAATGTTTTGAAAACGCAACTCTTTCTTTACGCAGATACGTTTTCTGCCCGTTGGGCACCGACTCGGTGAATTCATCAACCAAACATTTATTTTTGAAAATGCCCTTAAAAGTGCACTTTATAAAACACCGTGTTGACCATAGTCGTCAGTGTAGAAAAGAGAAATGAACAAAGCACTTTCGTGGACATACGGAAACGCCAACGTCTCTGTCTTACAACGCTGCGTGTGCTTGGCATTTCTGATAAAGCGTTTTCATGCTGGAAACTTTTTTTAAGACTGAGCACCATTTCAAAAAAATATATTTTTTCTTACAGCTGAGCACAGAAGAATTATTTTGTGATTTTAGGACTGAAACGGAACCAAATCTCGAGTGGTGACTGATTAGAATTGGCAAAACTCGGGGAGGGTGGCGTTACAAGCCAAACATGTAGTTGCCACTACTCATTCAGCGTCACTTACTACCTAAGGTGGCCAGATCATACGCTATCAATACCACCAGACGCTCTGCTTCTCAAAAGTGCACCTTGATGTATTTTCTATCATTTTTCGCAATCGCAATCGCTTTACCAAAGATTTACGCACATATGTCGCGTAGAGACATATACCTCTTCACCACGTACTCACATCTTCCCGTTCACAATTGTTTTATTTTACATAATTTGTCAATATGTTGTTGACAGAAAAATATTTATTTTTGGTACAACGTGAACGACCAACTGATAGGGGCCTACGTGTACACGTAACTAGCCCAGATTTTAGCGTCACCGATACATGAAAACAGAATGCGCAAAGCTACAATTGATTAGCTGTAGCCTCAACAGTGGTCATTCCGTGTTTGATGTCACCGTCTTAGTTCGTGGAAATCGTAACCACAGTATGATTTCGAAGTTAGAGCCGTCGAAGTCCATGTGTTTAGGGCATACTGGACCGTGAATTTCGCGTCTGTACGGCAAGGGTCAATGCTATGAAAATAAAATCCCCGTAGTGAGAACTCTTCGCGGTGTAACAACTCACTCACTAATCCTTCATCATGGGCGCGTGATAGGACACCGGTGAATAACTTAAAACACGCAAAAACGATGCAGTTTGGCGTTACACAAACAAAATCAATTGTGGGCGAAGACTGCGAAAAACAGCCGCGTTTACAAAATGACTATACAGCGTTGTATTGACCGGGAAGCAACCGATCTCATACAATTTGTTAACGTCAGGAGTCAAATTAAAGATCAAATGTAAAGAAAACTTTCACTTTTTTCATCCAAAACTTGTTGCATTGTCCATAATCCAATGTTTACTAATGCCGCTTGCCTTCAACCTTCGAAGTAGTGGTTTTACACAACCCACGTGATCTCAAGTAACCGAGACAGCAAAACTAGGTTAATTTATTTGACCCTGTGCTAAGACGAATATTCATCGACACGCAAAGTGGTATGAGCCTGACAACCTATTACGCAACTGCTACTCTAGCCTAACAATAGCAGCCGACCAGCTGGTCGTCTGATGGCCGGTCGGCTGTGGGGTCGCCTCATGAATCGGCACTGCGGGCGGCTGCCGGTCGGCGTAGCCGACCGGTCGGCTAATTTGCCGACCGGTCGACGGCCGGTCGTCGACCAATTTCCGACCGGTCGGCCAAAAATTCGTGATGTGTGCTGTAATCTTCGATGGCAACCGAATCTGGAAATGCAGTCAGGTTGATGACTAAGTTCAGAAATCGTGCGTGTGCAAGACAAGTCGGAAAGGTGTGGTGTTGTGTGAGAGCTCACTGTGCGTCGACGTGGGTTATGTTGGATGATGCGATGATAGTGCACGTACGCGCTGTCAAGACAAGCCACGAGCGCGAGGAATTGACAACTCTATGCCGTCAGAGTAGAAAGTTTTTCATGAACCATGCTTCTGTGCCCTTGGTCGCGGGAGAAACTAAGATGGCACTCAGCGGTTACTTGAATTTGCCGTAACCAGTAACTCGAACAATTCGAGAAATAACCGTGTTCAACATAACAACATTAGTCTAGTGCATCGATTCAAACGCATCCCTGAATTGAAAGATGCAACATTAATTTATACCACAATATTAGCCTTGAATGGTCAGCACAACCGTCGATGGGGCTTGAATTTTTTAATAAGAATACAGCTTCGTCTCATTAAATTACCTGAAAGTTTTCCAAATAGCGTCTCTAAGATTTTTCAGTTCTAATGGAGGCTGGATTAACTGCAGATTAAGTCCAAATCTGCGCTAGATTGTAACCCGCAACACGAGAACAATCTCTGGAGGAACACACATGTTGTTGTTCACGTGACGTTTGTTTTGAAGTTTGTATGCGGGTGTGTGAGAGTAAGCGTTCGTGTGCTTGTCATCAGAGTTCATTTGTCAGAGTAAATGCAATATATTGATCTAGGTGTGCATTGTAACCAAGAAATTAACTCAAGCAGTCAAGCAGAGCGTGTTTTAATATTTAGCAATTGCTGGCTGCACTCTGCTAAAAACGTTCGAGAATTGTTTCGGTAAGACCGATGTGTCACTCATTGAGTTGCCGGGTGAGTGGATGCGTGACCGTAGTGTATTCCGGAAGACTCAGGGTGTAAGGGTGTGAATGTGTTCACTATCAGTGGGTCATTTTAACTTTAAAAACACTAATTATGATTAGTTAAATAATTTCTCTTCAAAATAATACAAAAGTTTTAACGGTATTAGAAACTTTCGGAAATAAGTGCCAATATTTATTTCTTGCCGATGTTACGCTACACGTTTCATGAATAGATAGTTCCCGACTAATTGTCTTCGATGACAGCCGGTGCATTATGCAGCGCGCGCTTCTTGGCCGCGTGCTAACACTGGTCGAGTTTTTTTATTTGTTTTCGATTCACGATTTTCACGTGTATCAAGAAGTTTGGATTCCTGTTGAGGCGGGAGAAGATCTGTAGCGGAAAGAAACAATGCAATCCCGCTGACAAGTACGCTGCGTCTTTCTTCAAAGTCCAGGCCCGCGTAGTGGGGCACATCCCTCGCAAGAGCAGCAAACCTTTTGCGTTCTTTTTGAATCGCGGCGTAAGTTTGAAGTGTATGCGGACATAACAATGAGGCTCGTGGTCTACAAATTCAGGACTGTCGGATCTTCCAATTGATAAGTTGGGGATTTTAGAACTGTAGGTAAGGCACTTTCCCATGTAGTTCACGGGCTGGGCGCTTACTTTAGCAAAGTCTGAAAACGCGTTGGGGCACTTTTTGGGCATGGGCGCTTATTAGGGCGAATAGCGGCAGAAATACGTACAGCAGCGTAATTTAATACACAAATCACACGTCGTGCAAACTAATCGGCCATTCCATATACCCTAATCAATCAAAATAGCCTTTGCGCAACCTAATTTCCGGACATGCGCAATCGTTAAATCGATACGATTGCATTTAGTTATCTAACTAGTGAGGTAACAATTTGTTGGGAACCGAGGCCGGTCTCGAACCCGGCCCGCAAGAGGGATTCTCTTCCGGCGTATAATGGTTGAGGGCACGACATTCAGGATTCAAGCCAATGCAATTACCGTATCATCCGGAAATATGGATACAAAACACATTTTCCAATGACGATTTCACTTATTTCATTATCTTATATACCCAATGTCATAACAAGAAAGTTAAGGATTATGGTTAAAGACTTTGGAGTCTTTGATGATTAGTTGAAATTTACACCCGACACAATTTTGAAAAATATTGGAAAATGCAAGATTTCAGAAACTGTACTGCGACTTCACCAGCTAGTAGCAACAACGAGATTTTGGTTGAGGTAAACCTTGATGTCAGAAATGAACTGAAATATAAGTGATAGCGCAGATATAGTATGTTGATCGTCCGGGGATTACTTTCCTGTATGACAGAGTGGTGACATTTAAGGATCTGGCGGGAAATCTACACGTCATGTTTACCATGGCGTGTTGAGATGTTGAGCCGTGTTTTTGACCTCGGCCAAAAATGTTCAAACTTGTTTCTCTCAGCAATTTGTGAAATTACCACATTTGATACGATTGGCAGTGCCAGCTTCGCAAACCTGCACTTTATATCAGCCATCATTTAACTAACGCATATTGTATGCTTTAGTTTGGTATTGAGAGTTAGATGAACAAACCTAGTACAATTTCACTTTTCAATGGGAACTACTTCTGTCCTTAAAATCCATTAAAATGTTTAAGCAAACCAATACTGTTAATTGTTGCATGGCAATATAATGCGCACAAACGGCGCACATCTAGTGACTGGTTAAACATGACAAATACATAAATGTGCGGTATGAAAAAGTGAAATTAGAATCTCTATCATCAATCCTGCGTGAAGGGCTGACATTTTTTAATTTCAGGGACATGGAGTATTCTACATGTCCATGTTATTATTCTCGTGGGTGCAGTTTTGCTATAAGGGTATAACTTACTGCTGTTTTTTCACCAGTATGCAAACTACCTCCACGGAAGCAGCTCCAGTGTTACCATGTTAACCAATATTTTAGTGTCGGTGCCGTTTTTCATTTATTGGTTATTAACCTATCACGTGATATGAAAATTATTTTGAAAAGATTCTGTCTGAAGCAGAATCTGCAATAGAAATGTTTTAAAAAATGACTCACTCCGTATCAAGAAAATGCCTCATTTTGTCAACGAGAAGACTACCATAGTATCTCCTAAACTACTAAACTGTGTGGTGTCATACTTCACCCAATTTCTCTAATCCCTATTGTGATTTATTAGACTAAACAATGCTTCGAATGGCTGACCCCCCACCTTGCCACTTCTTGGCTTTGCTGTGGTCGGTGTATCCGTGGACTGATACTTAATATCCTTTAAAAGGACACATGTGCTACTTATATATTCTATCCATTCCATGTACTTTAATCTATCTGTTATGGCAGGAAGGTTTACATTTTAACATAATTACCAGTAACAAAGTACTCATAGAGTCAAGATCTGTATAATTATGTTCCAGACAGTTGTCTAAAATCTTCAATATATAATATATGAACAAAAACCCTAGTAAAGGTGTTAAAGTACTGAACACAGAAAATGTTTCGTCACAATTCAGAAGAACTGAATGTGTCAAGAAGGTACAATGCACATCAACTCTGTAATTAATGCCAGCTTTATGTTACATTTTTTCAAAATAGTTTTTCCATGACAATCATGTTAGGGATAGGAAAGAAGTAATAGTAATTGCGAGTTTCAAGAAAAATGGGTGAGCTGTTTTGCTGGAAACAGTGTTACCTAGTCACCTAAGTTTAAAGTTCCATGGAATAAAATCAGGAATACATCACTTGGAACAATTTTATGTTAAAAAAGTATCTCAAACATATGAATGTACTTAATACAGCGTACATGTACACCCACAAATTACACAGTGTATCAATTACACACCTATGTTTTGATATTTTTATTTTGTGTTCACTTTACAACTCGTAAAAGGTTGCATATAAACAATCTTTAAGCATACGCTGACTGTGCAAGTTTTAGTATGGTTATTGGGGATGTTCAAAATAGACTTTCATAGTTTTTAATATAAAATACTAATATTCAAGGATGGGATCAATTTCATGAACGTAACATTCATTTTCAATAAATAGATTCTCGGAGAGCTTCAAAAATGTCTAATGTTCTAAAATCAAAAATGCCATGGAATATTTCATCAAATTCCTCACATTTGACTTTTTGGAAATGAAGAGCTATTTAAAACAGACAACAGTAATTGGTGCAATGTGTCCCAAATCGCACTTTTCATTCAATTTATACAATGTTGCCAACTAAACTAGTCTTCTGTATACACTTTTATCTTAATTTCACATGACAACTACGCAAAAGTTTTACACCACATCACTCAATAAGATTACGTACGCCAATAAAGTTAAGTTTGAATTTGAGTATAATTGTAAAACATATTCAAATGATGTTTGATGATCTCCATAATAAAGATACACAAGAACTGACTTAGAGGCCAGTGCCACGAATGTGACAGTTAGAACAATTGTTGATGCACGATCTTGAAAGTTTTAAGATCAGAAGTGCCATTTCACAATTTTTAAAATAAAAATACTCAAAATTGTGATCATGTAACATTCATGACCAATATATGGATGACCTCGGAGAGTTTAAATGGTGTTTAATGTTCTAAAATCAAAAGTGCAGTGGTTAGTTTCATTAAATTCCTCACTCGTGACTTCTTGAAAATGCTGATTGATTTGAAACAGGCCAGTGCTATTAATGCATTATATCATAAGAGGTGGTTCCTGTTACTAAAACAGCAAAATATTCCAAGTACACACATTTAGATACCTTTTTATCTCTCTAAGTTCACGGTTCTGCTTGAAGGAGATTATAATCTATGATCAAAAGGTTTCGTTTTTACCAATTTTGTGCAAGTCCCGAAAATGAACATTTTTAAAGCAAATTAATTAGTGCAAGTCAACCCCCATTTCGTAAATAAAGCAAAAGTGTGATACAATTGTGTTGACTATTTATTTCTTTTGTTGATAATTTGGTTATCAGTAACCGAAGTCTTCTAAACATTATCAGTTTACAATTAGGCATCATACTTAAGTGTTTTAAACAGTAAACCGTAAAACAATAATGTTTCATTAATTGCAGCTAAACTCAAATATGTCTCTTAAAACTTACAATATTTTTTGCTATGAAAAACCCATATCACAAAATGTAGTGCTTATGCGGAGTACCATTTGTAAGGTAACATGGATCAACTGAAGGAATCTCACATGGAACACTCAAGTTTTACATGTGAGAATGCAATATTCCATGTGAGAAATTCTATTTGTTACATGAAACGTAAATTTTTGAACTTTAATTACAGTTAATTAAAAATTAGTTTTGCCTAAGTAAATATTGTAGTGAAATCAAAACTACAAAGCTCTGTATTGCACCTAATTTGAGTCGAATTGACAGAAAATACTTTGAGATTCATACTATTTTGGAGGGCGTTGTTTATAGTAGAATATTGCTGATGAGTTTATTAAAACATTTTTTCTTCGTGGGTGCAATTACTTTGTTATGTATGAATGCGTTATTTACCCGTAATGCACGGAATTGTAGTTATTATGTCCACTTGAATCAATCTGCACTTCACTACCATTACAATTCTTTTCAGAGTCAATCTCTTGATTTATTTTTCGTAAGTCTGGGCTCACATTAGTGAAGTCACAGTGAGAAATATCCAAACATGTAGGCAATATCACAATATCTCACTGAAAACGGACTTCAATATATCATGGATTTTCATAAAGTCACGCCTAGTGCCGAAGCATCAAGATGCCGCCTATGGCTTGACGCATTTGAGGCTTGGTTTAGCGAAATCTAATGTGTCCGGATTCCAATCCATGTTTTTCGAAAATTGACGGAATATCTCCAACGATAAAGGTAATATCAACTTAGTAATTTGTGCAATGAATAGCAAAAAGGAATTAATGTCATATTTTAGCAATCTTAGTCTAAATTCTTGTAACAATGATCATGTTAATTTCGGTACTAAAATAAAATATAATCTAAGTACGTGAACAATGTTTATTTTAATCGATGAGCAAAGAATGCCATCTGCTTCATACAGCAGCATCAATGCCAGTGAAATTAATAAGATTCTGCCTTTTTTAATGAAGTCAAGGCAGCGGCCGGTCATTGACCATCGCTATTTCCCCGAACCAATCCTCAAAAGTTAAACCCGCTGGAATCAGCGTCGTCCTGAGGCTTTGGGACGATGAAGCACACAATCTTGTTTTTTATTTGAAAGTTCCCAAGGACGCCAGTTAGAATAGTGTAGGGTTAGCGTCTCATATCGTGAGGGACCAAAGGTTTGGAAATCAATTGCAAAGATTGCGGGAAGAAACTAGTAAAAAAATGAAGATTTTTATGTGAAACACGTATACATGTAATGTTTATTATTATAAAAATGGTCTTCTTAAATTAGACGCTAGAATCAAGTTGACCTGCGACGCTCAATGATGGTTTCTTTCGCTGTTATAACATGACAAGATTAAACATGGATTAAGAGATCGTTTCCTATCACGAAAACAACAGTGCTATGGGCCTGACTGAACAGCTGATCTGTGCACGTTTGGTAAAAATGTTCTGCACTCCCCTCGCCCCTGTGGCTGAAATTGCAGCGTTTTTGGCAATGATTTTAGACATGGACTGAGAGCATTTTGTCCATTCAAATAAACTTAGCACATGACACTCTTTCAAATTATTCCAACAATTGAAACCTTCTCATGAAGGCTCTAAAAGAAATATGTTGTAAAAATGTGACTTATGTGAAGGAACGTCATAGAACCCTCTGAACTCTGGACGATTAATGGAGCGACCGTCGAGTCCATCAAGAGCAGGGAAAATACACCTGTTCTTCCAATGATTGTCAATTTTTTGTCATTCGTTAAGATAAATTTAACCCATGATACTTGAAATCTAAATGCTGATGTGGTGGCAACTGTCACGCGTCGATAGCAAGTTTAATTAAATTGAATGTTCCGATTATGTATGACATTGGAGATAAGCTTTAATATTTATGAAAGTCGAACGTCTATTCTCACATTGCTCTGTCGGTTTAATTTCAGATAGGAATATGCAAGAGTAATCGTTCCGATAATCATACATGGCTATAATTAGTAATTGTTTTGTTTTTCTGGCTTATTGAGTTTTAAAACGAACATTAGGATATTTACCTTGCATGATGTACATGTGGTATTCTCCTCCACAAAGAAGTTTGCCATTGCCACCACAAGGTGTAGAGCACAACTCGTTGTCAACAAGGTTGGTTGTCTTGATAGACAACATGTTTCCGCACCAACAGCGAATTCCATTCTCCAAGCCCACAAGCGGCATCATTTTTTTTCGACACCATGTCTCACAGATTTTAGGTGTCAACTCTGCTTTAGAAAAGCCCAATGAAGTTTCTGTAGCCCGACTTAGTAAAGGGATCGGTTGGCTGATGGTGCCTTTGGTGTAGCATCCTTCAACCACGGTTTTATTAATGTCTTGCGCTGAAACAATGTATCGAAAAATATTGAGAAATTTTTACTACTTTAATCAATCTGATATAACGCAATAGGTAGTTTTCAGTACGGTAAAGTCGCGTGACTTTCGGACGGCCCGCCAACTTCGACCAAGAATAAATATTTCCGAAAAGAGTTTTTCATAGTCCACGAAATTCGTACAAGGTCCAAAAACTGTTTTTCAATGATCTTCGAATTTCGAACAATGTCATGAACCTCGGATTTTTGTCGGCGACTTTCGGACAAGGAAAATTTTAGAAACGCTAATTAGGGATCGACGCAACTCCCGTGTCACTAAAGTGTTGAACGGATGATCACTACTCTATAAGTCTTGGATAGGAGAATTGGTGTAACTGGCTTTGTAATTTTTACCTTGTCTTGACGATGTCATGACCGTTACTCGATTGTCTTGCGTTTAGCTTGTGTTTGGCGCATTAGCTATGAAAAGAGTCACCGAGTCCCGCATGACGAAAATTTCTGATGAAAATACAAATGGGTAATACACCGAAGGCTGCAGTTTTTCGTTGTAGCGTAACATGTGCTCTGGTTTAACTAGACCGTGTTGTTCGACTTCTGACTGTGACATTGAACTGGCACGCCTGACATCAACTTGCGTGTTTACGAAACGTTTTTATTTTTTAAACGTCCTGGCCTTTGCAAATGCCCCTGTTAGTGGCTAAAATCTCCCGGCGACGTGTCCGGATTTTATTCTTGACGTGATGAGAAATATTTTTGTTTAGGCCCCCATACTCAATAGGCCACAGCTAAGTCTAAGCTTAAAGGAGAATGCCACTTGACTTAATTATTCTTTTGCACCGTCTTAATTGGTCTATATCCACATCGCTTCTTATACTGTCTACCTCACCTTGTCGAGAGGTCTCGCGTTAACCTGTGAGGAAGGTGAGAAACGGCGCAGCAACGTCAGTGGTTCATCTGCAGAGTGAATGCTGATATGTTGCGGTGCATTGTTCCCTCTTGTTCGAACTATGAAGCTGCGAAGAAAGCCGGTATATCGTTTTTTCTAAGTCCTCGAGAGCCCGAAATGCTTAGACAGTGGCTCGCGGTAGTGAAAAATGAAAAGTACGCTGTTAATAGCAAGTATAAGACCGTGAAACATCTCCATGACGGCATTTCGTCGACAGTCATTCCTCTGACGAATTCGGGCTTACCAATGAACTATCCCTTCTTTCCCTTGCCTATGCATGTTCGCCGCACCTATCTAGTATTTATTGATCAGTGTATTCCGGTTCGCACTGTTAGCCTGTGAAACCTAACGATCAGACCCGTGAAGTCTTCGCCGGATGAGCTCTCGACTAAGTCGGAATTGACACCGGGCGAATTGCCAAATAGACGTTTATTATTCTGCATTATTCTCACGCTAAACAATGCTCATAGAAAACTGAAACAAAGTCTCTCTCATCAGATACAAGTTTTAACGCCTTTGGAGTATTCGTGAGTGCAAATGTTTTGACAAGCTAGCAATGAATTAGGCCACTGCGTAACCGGCTTTAGATGCAATAAAGGTAAGTGACCGGGCACCGAGGCCGTGTGAGCACATGCTATTTCAGTGTTTGGTGACAGAAAGCTGTTGTGAATCAGTAACTCGATGTTATATTCTACGGACACATGTTTGGGGAATCTTTCTTTAGATATAGAAAATTTGTCATTCAAATCATTGTTACTGTACAACCTGTGCCCTGACTGTTCTGTGGAAGGGAAGCTTACTTCGGTGGCCCCTGACGAATAAGTAGATTTTGATTTCCTAAATAAGTCACCTAAATAAATAATGGCACATTATTTCTTTTGCTCGCTATTATAGTCTTTTCGCGACTGGATGTTTTGTTTCCAAATTAAGCTGGTTTATGTTGTTGATGTAAAGTCCCGTCGCCCACAACCGGCCCGATGGGGTTCCGAGCCACTGGCGGGGAGTAACAAGCGTTTTGTGTGTTTAGAATTGAAAAATCGCAAGTTTAAAAGTACAACCCATACAAAAATGAACTTAAGTTTTCATCGAAAAACTTAAGTTTTTGGTCTGAAAAACTTAAGTTTTCATTCCGGAAAACATAAGTTTTTGTCGAAAACTTAAGTATTTTGGAACAAGTTTTTTGGAACGAACTTAAGTTTTCATAACTTAAGTTTTCAAAAACTTAAGTTTTCAAAAACTTAAGTTCTGAAAACTTAAGTTTTAAAAACTTAAGTTCGTTCCAAAAAACTTGTTCCAAAATACTTAAGTTTTTGGAAAACTTAAGTTTTGGAACAAGTTCTTAGTAACAAACATAAGCCATCAAAACTTAAATTTTTGAAAACTAAGTTTTCCGAACATAAGTTTTCAAGGAACTAACTTTTGAAAGCTGAAGTTTTCTAAAAGCAATAAGTTTCAATAGGACAGACATTCAAAAATTTCGACTTTCACTAAAACAAGAGTGGAGTACAGTAACAAATTTAATGATTCTCATAACGTTCTAACTTTACATTAACAGTGATTAATTGCAGAAAATAAAATGCACTGCCTAAAATACACTAGTTCCTTAAAATAAGTGAACATAAGTGCAATATCAAAATCTTAAAAACCAGAAACATTTCAAAAATCAGTTCATCAAGTGTCATGCATACAATGCAGTGAAAACNAGCTTCACAGGCAAATAATCCATGTTTTGTGACTACAGACGCGCGTTTCTGAGCTCAGATAACTGAATTCATAGGTTTATGAGCTGCAGTTCGTAAGTGCTTACGTTGCGTTGTCTGGGTAGCCTTCCTTATCCAACGATTGTTGAAGGCACACTCTGCAATAAAGACAACACATTTTAACAACAGACGGGTAAAAGCTATCAGTATAAGACAACTTAACTTGCTGGATATTTATCGTGCTGTTTATACAACACTGATGTGTTAAACTTCCTGACTTATATACAGAGCCTAGAATAGTCTTCAAACTCAAAATTTAACCAATCACTCTCCAGGATTCAAGTGCAAGACTAGTCTGCAAGTTTACTTCAAGCATTCACTGCAGTGGGTCAGTTTTCCACATACTCTTTTGAATGAAGTTTTAATCCTGGATTCGCGACATTCAAAACAATTTTATTCTATACAACTTGAATACAAAACATGCACATGGTCACCTATTATGCTATTACAATCTAGAACAAACAGTGCATATGACAAAACTTAATAGGCAGTCCATATAAAAACCAGTAGATTTTCAAAAATCAGTCTATACGTCAAAATTTAAAACAACTTCATTTTTTG
>NMRA01000640.1:161229-220045 GCA_002633005.1 Phoronis australis | reverse complement strand
TTGCTACCAATTTCAATGTTAACGCAAACCATCTTTTCCTAAAAGCCCCTTACCTTGCTACCAATTTCAATGTTAACGCAGACCACTTTTTCCTAAAAGCCCCCCCTTACCTTGCTACCAATTTCAATGTTAACGCAGACCCCTTTTTCCTAAAAGCCCCTTACCTTGCTACCAATTTCAATGTTAACGCAGACCCCTTTTTCCTAAAAGCCCCTCCTTACCTTGCTACCAATCATGTAAGGTGGAACAATATCGATGCCCTTTTCTTCTAACATTTTGCGAATTTCTAACGTAATGAAGTCACCTCCCAGTGGCGATCGAACAATGGCTGAAACCATAAAATTACCATGACATTAAACTTCGAGCATAAAATACAAACGCCGTTTCCTTAATTAGGCACTACACACATGGCTTTTTAAATATAAACACAAGCAAGCCATGATCATTGCTTCCCAACAATATACCTAGTTTTAAAGGTTTTAAATATTTTTTGGCAGAGATGTTGATTAGAAACAACAATTTTGTGTGACTACCCACTGGACAAATTACAAATTACATACAGCTGATTCCAGCCACAGGATCAGGTTAGAGTAATCTGATAGTAATTCATTCCATTTACAACCTTCTAACCTGAATATTTCCAATAATGTTCAATCAGTTCCGAGGTCCAAAAATCACTAACCTTATATAAGAAGCTTAACCAACACCAATTGTACAGTAGGTATAATTCAATAGATTGTGTTTTAATAGAAAATTGTCGACAGTGGTTTAGTAGCTTTAAACAAAACTGATACACCAGGCACTGCATAAAGAGTACGGTAGTGGTAGATTGTCTGAAGTCGATGAAATCATCTACAAACCATTTGTGAGAGCGAATCCGTCGCACACAGGAATGGCGGTAGTGTGAGTAGCCCCACTGTCCAGAACTAGACCTGTTGACCGTCCATTGGCAAAACTGTGAGGGGTTAAGGGTCACCTGACAACGTGCAGTGACTTGATCTTACTTCAATTTGAGCCACGATAAGCGACACGCGCGGTTTCTCAGACAGATTTAGGAGTGGCACTACAATTTTCTTAGCCAAATATTTCCAGTGTTTCGTAACGAGGTGCTACACAGGCATACATCAAATGACCAAATGGTTCCTGTTGCATTAAAATTCACATTTTTTTCCATAAGCATGACCCGATTCCAAGTTCCGACGAGCAAGATGGGTCAAGCTGACAAGAAGACAAAATGTAGTTTCTATCATTCACGGATATTTTGCAAACATATGTATTACGTTTTTATCCCTATATGAACATGGCACATTTTTCATTTGATACAATAAACAACAAAGACAATAATCATAATCATACATCCATTTACTCAATATACTATGAGAAAACTGACAGTTCAAAGGATACGCCGACAGAACAGCGTTTTTACAGAGGAAGAACGCAGGCACGTTGTACTTCTCGAACATAATCTCTGCCATCTTTTCTCGTTTGCTTTTAGAATTCCACTGTAACAGAACAAAAATGGTAATTTTTACCCTGACATACTGGTGTTGCTTCCCTATACTGCATCTTTAATGGATTCAGTGTACCGTTTCCATGGAAACACGCAAATCACTCTGTTTGTTGATAAAGCGCTTACACGCAGAGTAAGTGAACGATCTGCACCTCATTTCTGAATAGGAGAAAAAGTATAGTCACACTGTGGTGTAAAGATGATCCAGAACTAACAGCTTATTTTCCAGAACAACATTGGTTCACACAGGCAGTTGCCCTTCTAAACAGCTTGTGCCAATTTTTGTGAAATGTGAAAGGGGTATGAGCTGTGACAGAACTCAAGGTCTAGTGAAGTCCCTTAAAGAAAACATAATCGTTTTGTGGTGCTTGTTAAACTGACACAAACTAAATGAAACTTAAGCGAATGGCAGCTAAAAAATATCACTTTAAATTGTACAATAGCAATTTGCAAAATGGTCTATTCAGAACACGTCCAGAACTCCACTTTAGTCTGGTTAAGTGAAATGGGTCTTGAAAGAAATTGATCAATCAGGTGTAACAGTGTATGAGACAGAACTTTACCGCAGGCTCTGACATCATGACGGGATGATACTCCGAGTCGGACTTGATGTGCCGTTTGTAAGTGTAGTCTATGACCTTCTCAAACAGTTCCCAGTCATCGACTGCAACGCAACAAGACGAATTATTTCATACAATTAAACATTCAAGAATATGAAGAGAATAAGTGGGTCACAGTGCCTTTGCAAAAAAAATCCGTTGCCAAGAAACCAGTTATAACAGTCAGCTAATTTAAAGTTGTGAGTATACAGAACAATGCTGACACAGAACTAAAGCGTAAATGTCACACGACCAACTAAATGCCTTGGAATGCATACAAATAATATCAAAACTGATTCCATATCGTTAAAACTTTTAAAGTAGTCACTAACAACGCACGACATGCTAGTCTGTTATCACGAAGCAAACAGAAATGGAGAGGAAATAACGTTCTAATTGACAGCAAATCTGAACGTAAGGGAGGTCAAAGCAGCAAGATTACTACCCTTAGATTGCAATATGCGTGTTCTACAAAATTGATGCCATTCGACTTACTCATCCCATCTTTAAGAAACGTGGTCATGTTCATGTCGTTGCGAGGAGTCTTAATTGCATTGGTATCGATGTAGTATTTCTTCGTTTTCTGCGGGGGTATGCTAGCGCCATCTGTCTCCATTTTGTCCACTACTTCTTCGACCACACCCACCACAGTGGGGAACTCCGCCTACAGTCACAACAAATAAAATTCATTAAGAAATCTTCGTAAGAACCAAGGACTAAAAGTTGAAAAGAGGGGGATCCAAATTTGCTAGATTGGCACTCTTCATGCACAGGGTTTCTGTACGAGGTCAACCAGATGTTACAGGTATTAACCCGAAAAACATGGCAGCCAGCATTTGCCGATCGTCAGCGTGGCATGCATGGTAAAAACATACAGCAATAGCCTGTGATCTCTATTCGTTACTGAATATTTATAGGGACCTAAAATAACGAATGTAAAAAAGTTTCAACAAAATTTATAATTAACCGTCATAAATGGGTAAGGTTTCATGACTTGGATAGAATCAATGGTTCGTTACTGCTAGAGACCAGTTTCTGCAAACTCCAATTGTTATGCTGCGTCTTTAGGTTGCTTAGCGTGGGTTTGAGAAATAACGAATCGTCAGTTATTTCCAGCCACTTCACTTTATTACGAAGCAAGTTAAGACCAATTTCAAAGTAACTGATGGAGTTTCTTCAAACTTCAACGAAATGCAGGTTTATTGACACTTCAAGGGTGTTCTAACCATCGATGAAGGTGTGTTACAACACCAGCATTGTAAGATATAATGAGTTGTCGGAGAATTGCGAATTCAGTATTCACCCTAGAATGTGCATACGTTCTCTAGAACAGAAAATTCAAACTCGAGTAGAATTACAAAAGTCGTGTACGTGTTCGAAAGTCCATGTTCGTGTGTTTGGTCTTGAAATAAATGCACTGAACTGGTACCAAAAATCCACAAATTCCTAATTTTCTTGAAAAACGACAAATCTCCCAGTGCCTCAAACTCATTGTATAAGTTCTTAAACTCGACGTAAGTAAGCCGTACTGGTCACGGCAAAATTCGATGCAGTGACAAGTCAAAGCAGGTTGTGGCAAACACTGGAGTAGTAGTTATCCATTAATTGGAATACAAGTTATTAAACAGGACGACACATTCAGACATTTGGCGTGACACTCGGGTAATTCTTTGTTGCTCAGTGCATTATGGGATAGTGCGAGTTAAGAGACATACCTTTGGACTGTCCTCACCAGCATAACCAGCCCGCACTGAGTAGGACCCGATATCAAACACCAGCGCACCGACCTCATCTGCAAACACTCACCAGTGTTAAAAAGCTGCATTTCAGTATAAAATCATTCTCTAATATGACATGATTTATGTTACGTACATTAACGGGCACTAGTCGAATATAATGTACCCTGACTTAGAGAACCAGGCAATCACTATAACTAAAGGCCGTTATTTAGTGGACGAAACTGGTTCTCTAAATCACGGTCCATTATATCCGACTAGTGCCCATTTTCAATTTTGTGTCAGATTCTACTTGGTCAGTTATTTACCACCGTGGTGCAAAGCTGCGCCAAGTCTACAGAATATATTGCAAGATGGCAATGTGGGGTACTAATAGCCAGCCAGCTGGCTGTGTGAAGACTAGTTACTCGTTAGGCATTAGGCCTATTAAGTTAAGTACTCGTTACATAGTCATACTCATAGATGTGACTGTCATCAGACCTGATCCGCGGCGCAAATATTGAATAGGTCGTTACTTCAGAGTGGTTCTATCAGCAGGAAACAATATGTTCGACTACTGCTGAAAATTCAACTGGCTAGCAATCTCAAAGACAACTCACCACCACCATAAACACCGCCACTCATTTTGATGAACACAGTGTTGGACAAAGACCGGTCGGCTTTCGTCACGGATATGGCTGCCGCTTCGGTATTCTCCGTCTTTGCCTGTACTTTTTTAGAACATTTTTTGGTTCAGTATGTTATTTAAAAAGCATAATATTTACAATATCATCTTGTTTTAAACATACAGATATATTTATTTTGTTAAAAAAAATCTATAATAAATATTTTGTTCTGATCGGCAATTTCCGTATTTCAACATGTCTGCGCCCATGAAGTGTTGATTGTTCTGTTTCTGTCCTTAACTCTTATTGTGGATAATTGTTATTTGTGGGGGTTGCAGTTATGTTTTCCCTAAATACTGAAGATAAAAAGTTTAAAGTGCGCCAGTCCAGTGTGTTTGACAGTCTCGGCGATTTAGAAACGAAGCATGAGAAAAATGTCTCTGATTACGCAGATAATGACGACCATGAAAAATTCAAAAGACCTGGCACGCCGGAACCAAAGTTTCCGAAAATGCCAGTAGTTGAGAAGAAATTGATTCCACATTCGAGGGATGTGCGCGATAGTGACTTTAGAGCCAACAAAGACGCCAGTGGCAGTGATTTTAGGCCTAGGTACACACAAAGGCCTTGCCCCAGGCCAAGGGGTGGTAGGAGACAGCAGATTCCTAAAGACCCTTCTAAATGGACGAAATATGACCTGAGTGATGTTTCACATGACCAAATGTCAGATAAATCAAATGCTGCTGCAGCCTTCTCTTTCCTTGAAGAGCGCAGGAAGATGAAAGAAATTGACGAGTCTACAGAGACTAATGAAGAATCAGAAAGAATCTCATTCACGCAAAGGCCTGCCTCTCAGTCTAGTGTGCAAGATCAAGACACGGGTCATAAAGGAGTAGCCTTTGTTGATGGCAAAAGAAGGATGCCTGAGTATGTTGTAGGAAGTGCTCCCAAGAAACCAAGGAAAGCTTCAAAGGATAAGAAAGTGGTTGCATCGGGAAACGTTGTTAACTTAAGCCATTTAGAAGACGAGGATGAAGAGGATAGCTAATTCTGAACTTGTGTACGCGTGCACGCACCCAGGAGGGAGCTCAGGGGCTCAAACAGGCCCCCCTCCCTTCCCCATTTGACAGAGTGGGCAAAAAGGTCCGCCTCAGAGAAACAAAAAGTCCAAAAAAATGTAGAAAACGAGGCAAACTCCCACCAAAGGGACATTTGTCAATTTCTATATTTATACCCCAGTTTTTTTGTTAGTAAACAGTCCCCATATGCTTTTAGCGTTTGTTATTGATGGCTTGTAAACAGGGCTCCATACTTAGCATAACGTCAACTCACCAATCATGACATGGAAAAATACTGTAGAAGACTTTCACATTGGCTCTTTCTACACTAAAGAGAACACAAAAGTTACTACATAGTGGTTCATTATTCAAAAGCTTGGGAATAAATTCCTCTGTTATCGCCTCCTATTGTTTTATTAGTTTAAGTTCAATAACTTATTTTAGCTTTTTGACACCAGGTGGGGTCGAAATTGTCCCGCTTTATCAGCCTCAGCCACTGGTTTTCTCACAGATTCTACTTTGCAGAGGGAAATGTATGGAACATGATGCCCTTGTTCATCCAGTGATATTTCAAAAGGTTTGCTATCATTATAATAGCTGTTCATACTAATAGGTTGAAATGTCTGTCCGCATTACATGGGTAGGTAGCGCTGAACGTCTGTCTGCCAAAGACCTGATCACTATCTGGAGGGATAGTAAACTTTAATATGATGGGGCTATTTCGAAGTTCACCTATCATAATGTAAGCTTGTGAAGTTGTGATTAAGAAATACCTTTGCAACACTTGATGCAGATTCACCCTAAAGCTTGTGTAATCTGCACAATCTAATGTTATTTTAATTTCACTGTATTTCAGCTCATTATTAAAGTGCTAGTTCTAACCTGTTAAAGTATAATCCAGTTCCTCCTGTCAGCATACAAGGCGTGTAGTGTATGATTTTTTTTGTCATCTTTATAATGAAAATGGTGCAGAAATGTTGCAGAAATGTCCAAGTTCATTGAGCTGAAGGGGGAATGTTGATAAATTTGCACAAGTTTAACTAGTAGCCTTGAAACAACTGACGACCCTGTAAAATGCATCAGTAATGGGACTCAGAGGCAGATTCAGGATTTTTATTTGCGGGGTGCCAGGGCAGAGTATTAACCAGGATTTTGCCCGTCAGACATTCGCATCCCCGAATTGCCAAATGGAATCGGGGAGAATTTTAGAGGAACCATGGCCCCCTTGGCCCCCTCTAAATCTGTCACTGGGACTCCTGTTTGCAAATCTTTGTAAATATACTGTGAACTGTTACAGGAGGCTTTACATTTATATTTACTTATAGCTAGTGATGATCAATGAAAAAAGCTCTCTTTCTTTGAATACAATGAGAACAAAAAGCTGTTCTCTGCATATCCAAGTGCATGAGTTTATTGTGAAATTAGGGTTTCACGTAGCCATCAGAGTTCTGGTTGGTCCATTGGTTCAACAGTGCCACCTACTGAACTTGAAGCTTCTCATTTCAACCATTTTGAAGTCGAATTGTGACCGAGATGTGTACATTTTTACATTTGTTCTAAATCAGACCATTCTGTGGAATTTTAAAACAGCTCACCGAATGTTCTGATGTAGGGCAAACTAAAGGCCATGACTACCCATAACCGACTTGAAAGTTATGAGACTGATGGCATTGAAAGTTTATTCTAAGCATGCCATATGATTGGTCAATTTTCTTGCAAAGCCTCAAGTAATTTTTGATTGTCAAATGCCCTGGTATAAACTAATATACAGCTGTAAAAAGTTTTAGATGTTTTTTGATGTTGTGATTAAGCCATATTCACAATTTATTAAAGGACAATGATACAATTTTGAAGACATTGTTGGTCAGTTTTGCGTATTTTACCGTCGCTGCGAAATATATTTGAAATCTTTCAGTCAGCTATTAAAAAAAACGATATTAACGATTCTTCAACTGAAAACCGAAGAGTGATGCGGGTTTACGGTTGTATTAGTTTTTCTTATCCCTTTGTGACTTTGTTGAAGCCGTATGCAGATCGATTTTTATGTAACAGGTCTGAAAAGCTGCTGGTGTCTCGGCCGGTCATGGAGCACTGATATCAAAACTGAAAAGCGTGGAAAGAGCTTACTCCGACCAGTTGACGTTTTCGAACTTGGTTGGTGCGTCAACGCTTCCGGTACCGGTTGAGAAGCATTTTTTTATGAATTTCACGTTATTCGGAGGTATATTGCGGTATGGCGGACGCTGTTGTATCTTCTTAAACAATGTCTTATACGTCACCATGAAGCCCTTAATTGTGTCTAGGCAAGATAAACAAGAATATTTGTCCTTCTAGTTAACAACATACTCATCTGAAGACTTCCATCGCACGAATACATGGCAGCCTCAGGCCGACTTAAGTGTAAATACCAATAACGTTTTTCGCTTAACCGAATTACGAAAATACGGCGCGTCATTTCTAGCCGACAAACGATTTTCAATTTCTTCAATTTTTGTCATGTCGACTTGTCATTTAATTTTGAAAAGATTCACCACACCATATTCAGACAACAGTAAAAAGGAAGTTGGTGACTCCGCCAAATTCGGACACCAATCAGGACCCGCGAGCTTCATCTAGGGATACACTTGTTCAGTTTGAATTAATTTTGTTAGACCGAAAATGACGCGACTTAACCGCCCAATAACGCAATATAAAAGTTCATGCAGTTAGATCGAAATGCTTAAGTTCAAGTGTTAAGACCCTTTCATTCTGACTTAACTCCGGTTTGAACGGAGCGTCGACGCAAACTGCGAAGTTAACTGAACCGTTCATAACGGCTTCGGTAGTTAACGGACATCCAAGTAGAAACAATAATAGGTCACGCTGTTGTCATTGAAGTAGTCGCAAGGTGGCGCTGATGTATCGCATACACGCTTAACGAGATTTGTTCACATGCGACAATTTGGGAACATTTACATGTGGTAATTGACATAAAACTTGTTTCTAATTCGATCGGTGATTTATTCGAGTAAACTATAAGCAACTTTTAGCTACGACACTGCCCTTTAATTGTTGACGATAGCAGTGGTCCCTGGCGATAACTTCGATTGGACAGAAGTTGACCGTTCTGCAGCTACAACACTCCGCTGTTCAATCCACCTATTTACTGTGAAGTTAATTGTCGCTGTTAACTTCGATCCAGGACCGAAGTTAGCCGTTCATACTGACCCCAACTCCCCAAAACATCGACACGTCGACGTTAGTATGAAAGGGTCTTTAGTGTTGGAAGTTTCCGCCGAAAATAGGCCCACCCAAAAGTACATCCATGGGTGTAGTTTTGAATTTTTTTCCAACAATATGCCCATGGGCAAATTTTAGGTAAGTGTATGCAAGTTTTCAAAATCTGATGAATTGTTCTAAAATAGGTATGCAATGTGATTCGCTATAAAATTTTATTTATTTTAAAGTTGGCAAGTCAGTAATATTTTGGGATCGCCATTTTACTCAAATGACTATCGTTGAACTCTTGAACGCAGATATGTTGGGTGACCTTGTTGGTAACTCACCATATTGGCGCAGTGTGAAGGAAACTTTTTGTTTGCTGACTGCTATTTTAGTATGGACAATTTCCTGCCAAAATAATCCCCCTTCTCAAACTACCGTGACGTCCGGGCCGTACATTCGGTTCATTTGACGTTCTTGAAAGGATCGTTTTCCAGACACCTGTCCAGGGGCGTACCTATTTTCGGAAATTCTCGGAAGTGCTTATACCAATCAAGTGAAAGAGAAAACACAAAAGGAACACAGACGACATAGGATAGGCCCCCTTGTCAATCCAGTGACGTGAATATACAGCTTAAAGGAGATGTGAAATGGGATTAACCTCATCATGACTAGGTAAACTGTTATATCAGTGATATAACAGTTTACCTAGTCCAGGACAGTCTCATGAATGCGGCCTAAAACTGATGCGCGGCGGAATGTTAGAATATTAGGTAAGCATCATCACGGGTCACTCTAGGTATGCGCCATGTTCGAATTTAACAGAAAGTTAAAATAATGTTAACTAATTTTGGGTGCGCTAAAATTAGAATATGGAAAATTGTAGAGCTGTATGTATTCCTATTGAAAAAACCATGTCTGGCGCACTTTTTTCAGACTGTCTCATTGTTTACTATGGTGTCCCCGAGTGGCGTTTGTTTTCCTGCGCCTCATTATTTCGAGACATTTAATGCCTGTGTTCCTTTTGTCTATTGTGGCATCTCCCAATGGCATTTTTGCGTGTGCTTCAGTATCTGACAAACTCCATTGAAATATGATCATGAAACGCTGCCATTCTACCCCCTTACATTCCTTCGTCATCGTTTTTGGGATCCCCGCCCCTATCCGCCCCTATCTGCCAAACCAATTGAAGTGATCATCATGCCAAGATCGTGGTTGAAGCTTTCACATTTCTAATTGAAGACAGCATAATATGACTGACAGTAATATTAAGATAGATTTATTGTGGGCAATTTTATTATACTTGTCTTTTCGAACTTCCTCGATTTCAGTTACATTTTAATCTTCATAAAATATTTTGAAACTATAAAGGAGAGCGAAGCTGTCGTTGTTTTTTTGTTTTTTTTTTGTTCAGATCCGCCTATGACGTCTCCTGTCATAACGGCGCTGCTTACTCAGTCACAAATTTTCAGTATCACCGGCCAACGTGAAATGGGCAATTTTAGCTACAAAAAAGAAACAGCTGTGTCGCTATATTCTCCAAGTTTTAAGAATGAATTTTACTTTGACAAATTTAACGTCACTGCCTCTGAATGAAGTCTACCATTTTCTAACTACTACACGGAAACTTAAAAAACAGCGTTTATTTCGAAGATAAATACAGACAAACTATCAGGTGTTATCTATATGTCTGGTATGTTTATCATGTAGGCCTAATCACTTGATAAGAAAGTTTAATCACTGAGTGAAATTTGATGTTGACGTGGTAATCCTATATGTACGAGATTTTCCATTTTTGCCGGCCATAAAATAATACACGCAGTGTTGGATTATCTAGTAAAGACGCGATTAAAAAAGACGTCTAGCTGCAGTTCCTTACCTTGGCCCGAACTCGAAATTATTTTTAGCATTTTCCGTACTTTTGATGAATGACTATTAGTCTGTTGCGCGAGGAAGGCTTTCTAATCCAAGTTCGCACTTGATGACCCCAACTTCCCCAAGATTCGAGCAACAAGCCGAGCTCGACGGAGTAAAGTTTGAGATTGCGAATAAAAGTTTGAAATTCCGAGTTAAGATTCGAACTTTTAACCTTAATGCTGAGGTCATCAACTGCAAACTAAGATTAGTAAGACATTCTGTATTCAAGACATACTCCACAGAATAATAGACAGAATTGATTAAACGAACGACACCTTTCATTGTTGACAGTCTTTATTCCGTTACAAAACTCTACTCTCAACTGAACATAGATAAAGTAACTGACCTAGCGACGTAATTAAAAGGCACACGACATTTCGAAACCGTACTTGTTTCATTCTCAAGTGAAGAAAAAATGACGCAGTAATGCCATCACAGACAGTGGGACACGGCGGGTGTGAAATACTGCAAAGAATGACTAACGAAGGGGGGGGGGGGCGGTAACGGGAAAGTCGCGCAAACAAGTGTAACGTGCGGCGCGACCCTGTTTGCTGCTCATTCAAAACAGGCTTCTCAAATGCAAAGGGATTCTAATACGGAATAAAGGCTGTCAACAATGAAAAGTCTCGTGCGTTTAATCAATTCTGTATATCCGAAAACTTGCTCCCGAAGTACAGCCAGAATAATAGACACTTAGATCTTGAGTTCACACAAAACTAGAATAGAAAATTCCAAAACTGGGAAGTTAGATTTCGAGTCATCACGGCGTTCGTTTTTCCGTTGAGCCCAACAAGTTGGCACGATGACCCCTGTAGCCAATATCTTACACGACTGATTAACTCTATTCTGGCATTTATTTTTTTGTCAAAAAGTTTTATTGTTATCGTAAGGCAAATACAATAAAGCCAAAACAGTATAAACATTCGCGCGCACAGTCACGCTCACATTCATACACGGCATTTATGGTTGGGGGGCCCAGCTCTCTTTTGTTCGATAATTGCTCTAATCTCCGATCACATTATATCAGCCTGCCTGGGCTGTGATGTTAAAAATGAAGGTTAAGTTATAATGACATATTTGATTATAAACCAACAACATTTCTGAATTCTTCGTCAAATGCTAGTTTTTGAATCACCAAAATCGCCCAGCAAGAATGGCCCAATGATCTCTTGGTATATCTCATTGGTTTCAGTAACCCTTTGAAGCATGGGAGATAATTTGGCCAGCATGTTGTCATATGGTACAAAAGTCTGTGGTATGCAATTAACAAAGGAGTCAGGTGTCGTCACACACGCCCTGGCAGAACGCGTAATGTAAAAAGATGAGAACCCGAGCCCTGATGTCGGTTCCGTAGCGTACACTTGCGAAAACACAAAAATCCCGCAAGTCTTCGCGAAATACAACCATGCAGTACAGACAAGGTATACCACTTTATCACCGAGACCAATTACCAGGTTCTTGCGTCTACGGCACTCTATATCCTTATCAGTGCAATACCGCTCATGGTATCAATGAGTATGCATGATGGCAACTACCGAATTTTAAAAAATGTGATCAAGTTGAGATCCGGTTAAATGCCATTTTCTTTAATATTTTTAAAGGCAACATAATTAGGCCTGAGAAAACGCCTAACAAAACCAAACTTTTTGAAACCGGGAACTTATTTTTTCGGACGCATATGTGCAAATTTCTAGTACAGAAATGTCAATTGACCTGATTTGATTTTGAAGAAATTTTTAAAACAAGTTCTGATGGTACAAATAACATAGGCCCTATTCGCGGAAATAAAAGTTTGTACTAAAGTTAGTGTGGTAATTTCGCCATCATATCACACCCCAGTGTCAGTAGAAGATAACCACTACGTACATTCCTAGGCCTCGACATACGGTAAAAATTCTTCCAAGTTAGATATGTCTCTTTAAAATTTTTGGGACACTGAAGTTGAAAATTGGAAACTGAATTTTCTTGATTCTGAAGATTGGGTCATCATGAGCAATTTTTGCGTCCAACATATTTCTCAAATGTCGCTCTCTGCGTTCTGTCACGCCGATAATAAACTTCGCTTGCAAGGTCTTAAAATCGTCGAAAATATGCGCTGTAACATTGCTTCCCCAACTTTGTGTAACACCAGTAGGTGGATGGTGGTTTGTCGTTGATTTTGATTCTTGAATTTGGGACGGCCGTATCATTATAGTCCGAGCGTAGGTCAATGGTTCAAAGCACAGAAGGAGTCAGTTAGCTAGCTGACTTCGTAGACACCCCCCGTGATAAAAACCTCAGTGAGGCACGTTCCGCCGTATCACCAGCACTAATAGACAGTGTGAGCGACTTGTGTAGACTATACAAGACGCTTCTCGATACAATAGTTGCACGATCAAGCTGTTGGTAAGTAGACTAAAAATGTAATTTATTGCATCCGCCCTACTTTGCTTAGTGATCACGAAACAAAAAATAGGATGCTTGTTTCCAGTTCGATTGCTGAGGCTTTCGTTGGCGCTCACGCTAACCTAGAGTACCTTTAGCGAAAGGCGCAGGTGGAGTAAAAGTGTGAAACATCTGGACCCTCAAATACCGATGAGCGAATGAAAGGAATGCCGCCATATTTTAAGGAACGTCCAGTGTCTGTTGTGATCTTTAATGTTGGACGATTAGCTGAGCAGATAGAGTTTGCATAAAAGGTACATGTAGTCTACTTCGAGAAAAGGTGTGTCACTTATGTACATGTATAACCCGACTGTCTACTGAGGGGAAACACCAGATTGCCTGCAGGAGGCAGTATTATTCTCAAAAGTGAGAAACACTGAATTCCTCGCGAGATGTTCGCATGTATACATACAACTTTACCCAGTTGTTCTCGTAATTTAGTTTGTCACTGGCTTCCATACTGGGATAGGACCGTAAGTCAAGGCCAAAATTAGTAAGAGTTTGGAACAAATTCAGAAGCACTTCGAGTCAATAACAGGTCGATTCTAGAAGGACCCAAGAGTTCATAAATCTCCGGATTTTGACAGCTTAACACTTAAAATGTTTTCAAACAGTTGGCGTGTTTACATTGCGCAGAATTAATGCTGTCTGTGTCCCATCAGGATGGCCCAAACTTCCTCTTCAACTGTATTTGTATTTGGGTGTCAACAGTTCGTTAACCCTAGATCCGCGTTTATCATAGAATGGTGCGTCTACAACTGTAATAAAATTAAGCACTTTGTTGATAAAAGTTTGCATAATTCAACGGACAAACAAAAAGTGTATGTGCACTTTTTTGTTAAAAAACCTCACTCAACGCCAGCGTCAAGTGTATTTAGTTCTGTTGGCATGGCCAAGAATATTTTTTAGCCGCTGGGAGATAATGGCAAGCGCTGGTTGGCTGCTCATCTCACAGCAAGAGTAGGATGACCTAGGTTCCTTCATAGATATTTACAGTGTAAGAACTCGGTGGGCAAAGCACCAACAGATGTTATCGTTGAAGGGTACTTGACGGGGGGGAACTCCCTCGAGTGGAATATCTGGAGCTTAGCAAAGAGCGTTTAGCGAATATACAGCGGTTATTTCCGGTGCGTGTTCACGGGGGGGGGGGCGGGTATGGAATTTGTATCGTGCTTCATTGCAGGTTCTTGGGGTCACGAAAACGAGGTTACTACATCTGTAACAAAGTCTGCCAAAAAGTGACTTTCGAAATAATGTTTTTAAGACATAACGTTAAGTTTTCATTTATAAAAGTTTTAGAAAAAATCGGCTAGAGGGTTATTTTGCTATGAATGTATCTTTCATGGGAATGAAAATTTGACTTTAAAAGGTGGTCACGTGACAATGGTACAGACACAGTAGTAAGAAGCCTATTTTTAAAATCCTCGATCTTTTTCCTTTCAGAAAATATCTATACTTTTGATGGTTGACAAAGCACAATTTTTCGATATTTGACTTAGTGTTGAGGTCGTTAAAGCCCTGGACAACCTTAAACGAGTTCGAATTGAAGACTGGTCAGAACCGAGAGTCCGATTACAATCGAATCGGAAACAGTGCCGTAATTGTGAACAGGGCCTTCTGTTCCTAGTTGCTTTAATCGAGTGTGCCAATTATCAAAGAAAACATTCCTTGAGCATGTAATCAGTTTCGGGCAGATCTAGTCCCTGCACTGCGCTTGATCAGCTGCAAAAATATTATATGCCCCGCTGAACTTTGAGATCAAGTCTCATCACTGATGGGGCAATAAACCAATAAATTACTTAAAGTACTGTTAACCCCCCATCTAATAAAAGCGCCAAAGGTTTTTTTTTCGATAAATATTGTCAGTTGCCGAGAAAAACATAGGAAGTGGAGCTATTGGGGGTTGACCCACTATCGGGATGAATTTTGTTCAAAAATATCTATGATTTTTCAGTTGCTGTTGCTGCAGTTGAAACAACATCGGCGATGAATCGTTACAGAGCCGTCCACTTGCGACCAAATTTTTTAAACAAAGTTGACGAAGGTAAGGCATGATCTCACGAGATCGTTGGGGAAAGGGGGGGGGGGTGGATGATAGGCCGATGCAGCATATAATGACATTGCATTGAACCATCTTATGAAAAAACAACTTGAAAGAACTGCACTTTAGTAATGATTGGCATATACCTCAAGACAAATGATTATGAAACGTATATGCAGAAGACAATGTTTCATAGACGAGGGATCAGTTTCGCTTTATGTAGTCGTAGGACTGTTTCAACCGAAAATTTCCCAAGGATGTGAACTCTTACGAGTCAGAGAAGGCCAAATGGACCCCAGGAAAATCTTTCAACGCGTAATCTTTAACGTACTTGTACTTAAATTTCTTAACTTTTTGCTTAGTTGATAAAAAACGAACCAGAATAGACCGATTTACCTCTGCAGTTGTGGTACTGAAATTAAATCTCCTTACTATAGTGAAGCACCATTTCCGTTGTCTCGAAGAACAGTCACTGGCGAAGCACAAGTAGGAGTGAAAAAAGGACAGACTTAATTGGAAAACTAGAAGGTTTCCAGTCTTTCCAAAGTTTGGCCGGGCTCAGTTCAATTTAGTAACAACTAATTGCTGAAAGTAAATGTTATATTTCGTTGACAGGGAAGCTTTTTATTTTCTTAATTTTATGTATTAAGGGTAAATGAGAAGTGGAGCTTTATAGCCAAATGCTGAAAATACATCGCCACTC
Organism: Phoronis australis; assembly: GCA_002633005.1. Taxonomy (NCBI): domain Eukaryota; kingdom Metazoa; phylum Phoronida; family Phoronidae; genus Phoronis; species Phoronis australis. The sequence goes on along the minus strand of NMRA01000640.1, from coordinate 204,251 downwards.
GACAATCAATTTATAGATCAAAACATCAAAGGAGGTCTTATTTACTTAGTATTTAATCATTTTATAATATCATATTACTCCAGTACTGCAAACGAGTTGACCGACGTGCAAAATTTCAGCTGCTGACGCGAAGATTCTTTTCAGTCTCAGACAAATTGGTCTATCAGTGAAGCTCAGTAAAGTGTTATTTAGCGTTCCAACAGAAATCCCCTGAAGCGGTCACTTGGAACTCGTTTATAAATAGACAGAGCCATGGCAGGTCTGTGAAAACTTAAAACGCATTATTAAGCTTAGGTCAAGTGGTGTTTACTAATTTTGATGGAGTTGTGCGACAGGGTGAATTCAAGAGCATTCATAATTTTCCCAAAGACGTGAGTACGCCTATTTATAGAAACTGTTTTCTGAAAAAATACAGGCTCCTACGTAGAACAAGACTGGCCATTTGGTGTTCATTAGCATATGACGGCGCGTGCTAGGCACCCGTTGACGCTGCACCGTTCCCGGCGTCGACTACTTTCGGTAACATCCATGTATGAGTTAACGACAATCTCGCTCATGCACAAGAGCCTGGGATTTTTGGTAATATAGTTCTCATGGAGAAGAAAGGTATATAGATATGACATGACTTTTGTTACTTATTTAAGTGATGAAGTCTGTCCCGTTTATAATACGTAAATTCAATTCACGTGTTTCTACAAAATGTTACGCTGTGTGGCACCATCACGTGAATGAATTGTCTTAACTCAAATAACTTGATTTACTTAGCCGTTTTATCTGAACTGTTCTATAATGAGAAGACTATGTATCCATCTTTTTGATTTGTAATAAAATCAGACAAAAACACCATCGCCGGGACTTTGCTGTTTTATACCTGTGGTCAAAGGTAATAACTTCTCATCGAACAGCAATCCCAAAATGCCCTTTTGGGCCGTAAGAGAAATGTTTTGTTTAATCCATGCTATACCAACTCGCAGACAAACATTTTTTATGCAGAAGGTCTATACACACAGAAGTTAATGTACGAGATATAAATTTAGGAATATAACAAGGTCATAATTGTTCATGCTCCGACAATTAGAGTAAACAAGAACGCCGGTCAACTGTGGCGATCTTCACTCAAAACACGTTTCATGCCGATATGCGCCGGATTTAACCCCTACAAACAAAAAAACGCCGTCTACGGACGTGCCGTTTTCACCTCTCAAGTGTTTCCTTCATCCGTCAATGTAGGGTTTGCTTTTTGCCTTTTTTCCTCCGAGTAGTGTTGAACGAGTTAAGATAAAACGTTTTAGATGAATTTTGAGGCGCCTGTCCCCACCTGGCGTGGGAAGGAATTTCTCTCTAGCTAATCTAATAGCGGGGTTTACAAGACGGAATTGGCACTTGGACGCTGGTATTGACCGAACTTGGTAGCACATATTGCTCTCTTCACTGAAAATGCTGACTCATATTTTCTGACATTGCTTTGTCTTGCAACCAACCATTTATAAACTCCGAGATTTTGGCAAGAAGTTGATGCCGAGATGCTGACAGTTCAGAATGGAAGATATTTGATGTTTACCCGAGTTTTCGTTTATTCACCGTTGGCTGCGTTGCGCATGCTACCTACAACTGCATGTTTACGTTGAATGCGATTTCCCCTCTGGCTGGGGTTAGACCGAAAATCTTGAGCTAAGTTCAAACAAACCCTGCCGCGGAGTAAGATTTTAAACGATCACCTAAAACATATGTCATAAGACATTGTAATGATCTCCAACGCGTTATTGGAAATTGCATGCATCTATGAATGGACGAGGATTGCAATACAATGCTGAAAAGATTTCCTGGTAATCGCTTCACCAACGCTTACGACTCGCAAGGAGACTTTCTCTTTATGGAAGGCAGACTTCATTATTCAAGGGCTTTGTGTGGATCACCTAACGGGGTTATCAGCTATAGTGATAATTTTACTCTGCTGTCAATCACCGACAGTACATCGAGAAGGAAAAGTCATAGTTACACGCGAAGCTGCGACCAAGCAAGCCGGAAACATCTGTCCCACCTGGACACTGAGGGAATACGCGCTGTTCCACCAAATAAATTTATATTGGTGGCAGATGACTAAGCAACTGCTACCACTAAGCTTCGATGAATTTTGAGCAGTGACCTTAAGTTGTAGATGCCAGCGATATTGTCACTCTGTTCAGTTGTGCCTTGGAGACGCCATGACGTCCACAATCTGTAAGGCAGACTCCACTCGAGGGACTTCATCTACGATGTGCAACGGAATAAGTCGCTTCCACAGCCAACTAGATAGCGAAGGTATGCAGACGAATGCTCCAGGAATCAATGCTGTGATGTAGGGGACAATTTTTTACAATTAATATGGCGAACACAAGATGAAGTGCTGACCCCTACATGCGCACACCCTGCCTTCAATATGGGGGCTCGAATTCCCGACTATGTGGACCTTTTGCTAACAAAAGAGCGGACGGACTAAAAAAAAACAAAAAAAAACGGGAGCACAATTGTGAATTGCGCGTTCGCGCTTCTGTAGTGGACTTTTGTTCCAGTTATCTCGGACTTTTTGTCCACTTCTCCAAATGGGGGGGCTCGAACGAGTGCGCGCATGCCTAAATCCAATTCATCCAGAGAGATCCCACTGACACATATCGACGATTTTTGTTGATCCCCGCGATAATCGCGATTGGTTCATTTTCCATTTAGCACCCTATCGATGCCAAATAGTCATTTTGCTGTATTCATTTTACCAATTATGGTATTTTAAGTATATTATTTTAGTAAAACTTTTCGACATTAAAATTGTCGTCCGCAATAATTTTCCGTTCACTAATTAAATTGTTACCAAACGTTTTCGCAGTCACAGTTGAAGCTACGTTTCGCTCTACATTACGCTTGCTAGAAATGAAGATCGAATTAGGACTTATACTCTCATGAAATTGGTCTCATGGTATTCCTTAACATGATAAGAGTCCGTTTCCATCATCAGCTAAAGTCACGGACAACTGCCTATGCACCGATTTCGAATTCCGCAATGTTATGGTATTTGATAAGCCCAATAAATTCTGAAGACGCTGATGGCTTCGAAGTTCTTGTTGGTAACTGAAATAGATTCCTATCACGGTACAGGAATTCAATGAGGCCGAAAAAGTTGACCGAATTCGATTTCCGTTGTTTAGCCAGCTAAACAAGACGAAACGCAGCTTTGAAAACAGTCACCAAATGCCAAATCAGATAAAGTCAGTAGATTTCAATGAAATGTTTTGTTTTTCTAGTGATTGAGATGATGTGAAATATGTGGCTATTCCCTGTGAAATACGTGGCTATTCCCTGTGAAATACGTGGCTATTGCCCTTCACTGCATTTCCTACTTGATGTGTTCCGTCGACCGTGGCTGTTTCGGAGGATAATACGTGGCAATTAGTGGAAGCGTTTTCTCGTCTGCTGAACGTGTTATAAACTGCCATGGAGCCAAACTTTTACCAAAAATAGGATTTTTATCAGTTGCGTATTTGAAGTTTCTTACTGCGCCAAATAAAAAAAATGACGATGTTTGTACAACTCGCTGTGAGGCAAAGATATTTTTGTTTGAGGTGCGATAACTGTTCTATTTAGCTATCTCGTTACATGTGTTTTTTGACTCATGCACAGACGTTGAGTTCCCAGTGTAGATACTGAAGGATGGTGATCACCTAATGGCTTTATCTTCCCCGAGATAGGTAGCCGTATTGCACAACTCACTTATACTTAGCCAACAGGCAAGCACCTTGCCAAGCTGTGAACTGAATAGCCCGAAAGAACGTGCAAAAATTATTTCGGAAAATCACATGAAAACGATCAGCAAAGTTGATGTCAGTTCTAATGGAAGCTGACTTGAATGAATTTTCCGCTTACAGTCTAAACAAAAAAGTCAGAAAATAGGCTGATTAACAAATTGGTCTCAATTTATTCGTGACTCGATAGCGGCTGGTGTCTACCATTTTAAGGACTGTGAGACATGCGCTTGACATGATGCTGCCGTTTTAGTGGGGTTGTTTAACCTTGTCAACGTTAATGTTTTTGAACCTTTTCTTGTAAGTTCTCAGAATTGTCTGCTTGGGAATTCATTTCCTCTCACGCTAGGGAAGGGTGTAGTGCGCGTGTTGAGTAACCAGTTACCCGGATTATTATTTGCATTGCTGGCAGTGCCAACAAGAAGTACACGTCCATTTAGTATGCTTCAATTCTCCTTAATGATCGGTATAATGCGAGTGTGGATGTTTCAGTGATGGTTAAATCCAACAGTTTAAGAAGATTGTGTTGTATTTTTGACTCTTCTGCTGCGATATATCTGTGTACATACATAGGCAGATTTGGGGGGGGGGGGGGGCTGNGGCTGCCGCAAAAAATAAAACACCAAAAGCGTAGGGAAATGTTAAGTTTATTAATTAACCGCGGGGGGAGGTGAACACGGCGCAATCGTAACGGAACTATAGCTAAGTATAGGCGACCGGCAGTGGCGCTGCGCACTACTACTCCGTTTCCGTCGTCTGCTCCACTGTGCAATGATGAAAATTGCTTCATTTCTTAAAGAAAATGGAATCTGAGTGGCGATGAAAAAACAGAAGCTGCTGGTAAGATGTGAATTTTAATCGAAGCCTTAGTGAATCACTCCGAAACTCATAATTCTCTCTTTGTCAAACCTTAACTTAAGACGATTTCCAAAGCAATCGCGTCATTATTGCCAACACGAAAAACGGATTTGGTCTTTTGGGCAATTGAAGACTATTTTAAATACAACAAATTTGTTACGAACCGGTTGCGCAAAATATGAAACGTGTAATAAGCATTACAAAAAGAAGTAGGTTTCGCGCGCAAACGATGTGGACCATAACAAATAGGTCTCTTAGTATCAAATTAGGAGTTAAATCGTGGTGGTGTAGTGGTAAATCACGCTCGCTCGAGTCTGAGGTGATAACAGCTTTTCCTGTTTGACACGTTCTTCGTTTTTTTCCCTTTTTTTTCTTGGATAATACTTTAGGAATCAAGGAAAAAACAGAAAAATTTCCTGGGCAGGAGGGAGGCAAACCACCCTTCCGACCTACCCCCATTCGGTGCTATGCGCATCTACAATCGTGCTTTGCGTAAATGTTTACAGACAAAATGTTGACCCCCCTTGTGATATCCTAGATCCGCCACTGACTTATACAACACACACACTGCTCGTCACTGGCGTAACCACGGGGGTTTACAACGGCGACCATGCAAAAGACTTTCTTCGGTTGGAACTCGTTCAATTTTTGCGTTTGCCCCCAACTCCCCCCCCCCTCCCCGTTCATTACAAAGTGCCCCAACTCGTGTCAGTCATCAGACGGCCAACAATTTTGCATTTGGTACCCGCGTTGCCAGCAAACAGCGCATTTCGCGAGTTTAGCGTTTGTGAGGCTGTTTACATATGCGCGAAAATAGAGAGCACGCTGTCAGTTGCGTATTTGTTGACGTCTTGTTACCTTCAACGTCTGGTTTACTTTATCAGCTTGGAGCCCGGTGTGTCGTAAACAGCATGCAAGGACACCAAACAACCCCAGATCTGTTATGAATAAAGATATTGCAATTTGCACTAATTACCCAAACGTTCCAACACGCAATTCCGAAGGAAGGTTATACAATTAAATAAAATCTCGTCCATGTACCCAGTGAACTTTCAACTGCTAAAGGATTATATGACGCAATGATTTAAGTGTTCACCAGTTTTTCTGCCTTAATTTGGCTACACGTAAAAGAGATGCCCAACTATCTGTCCCAGGAGCACGTCTGGCGGCTTCATGTAACCCGACAGCAAACTCGGTAGTGATGAACAGAATGCCATGGTGAGATGAAAGTTTTAGTGTTGTGGAAGGCTTGGTCTAGAAATAGTCTATGTAGGAGCTATCAAAGAAGAAACTTATTATTTTATACGAAGGCAGCTATTTTTTTTGCACAGCGTTGGCCTAATTACTCAGAGGTTGTCGAATACCTGAATGCATTTACCAAGCGACTGTTCACCCTACAGCAACCGTTGTCGAATGTGATCCTACAGGAATCCCAGAACGAAACTGGGAATTTTTTGAATAGAATCCCACAGTGTTTGCAAAAGGAATGCTATTTGAACTTCTTCGTAAGATATCCTGGCGTGTTACGAGGGACACACGACATAGACAAGCAGAATGACGGGGACTTGAGGGGGTCGAACTTCCATATTGGACCACCCACCATTTGTGGCCCACAGCTGTTGACTTGTTGAATTACTTCCGGCTACTACGTCATCTGAGGATCGCTGACAACACTTGCATTACAGTCTCATTCATGCGCGCACCCAGCCTTCGATATGGGGGGACTCGAATTCACGACGTTGTGGACCATTTGCTAACAAAAGTGCAGAGGGACTAAACAAAAATAAAAAAATAAAAAATAAAAAAACGGGAGCACCTCTGAGAATTGCGCGTTTGCGCTTATTTAGTGGACATTTGTCCCATTTTCTCGGACTTTTTGTCTCTCGGGGGCGGACCTTTTTGCCCAATTGGGGGGCAGGGGCTCGAACGAGCCCCCCGAGTCCCCTCCCCTGGGTGCGCGCATGTCATTTCGCCCTATAGAGTGCTTAGCTGGAAAAAAATAAAGATTGAATTAGACTTTTACTCTCCTGTCTTGCAGCAATCGTTGCCGTGATAGGATTCCATGTCGATACCTTCTCCGACTCAAGAAAACGCTTTAGATTTCATCAGGCTTGGCAACTAACCCTAAAATTACCAATTAGAAAAAGGCACATCTGTGTGCGCATTGTTTGTATTTTAAACGTCTAAGTTTTTCGATTAAGAGTTCAACATTAACAGTTAAACTGCGGCGAAATGCAACTTTAACTGGTCTTGGCCAATAAGTTCTAGGGGAAACGGGTGAAAACAATTTTTTTCATTTCAGATGATGACAGCAATTTTGTAGAACGTGTTGTCGATCTTAAGACGAACAAGTGGGTGTCCGACGAGTATGCAGTCTTGGAGTTTCTTGGCAGGTCAGAAATAACGTATTTATTTAGTCGTGTATTACCCGTGTTGAATCTGCTCCAGTTCACATCTCTTGGAATTACCTTCTCCATCAACTTACAGGACATGATCCACTTAAACTACGATGTAAAGTTAAACGTGGTTAGAAAAGGCATTGAAAATTAGTCAAAAAGAAATTTAACCACCTTTGGTAAGATAACGGTTGTTAAATATTTTTTAATCAAAACTGATTCACCTCTTTTACACACCTCCTCTTCCAAGTGCTAGGTACTTTTTTAAGGACAATGAGAAAATATTTTTGATTATATATGGGGTACCTCTTCTGACAGAATCTCTAGAAAAACCATGGTATAGAAATCTGAAGATGGAGGTGGGAATATGGTCCATACTGCGTCATTTTTCAAAGCTATTAAACTGACTTGGATTCGGAGATTCTTCAAAAATTATTATAACAATACTTCTTCTTGGCTAAATATTTTATGTGAAACTATTCTTCATATAAAAATGGCTCTTTTCAGTTAGGTTCTTGTTTTTTTCTTGAAGTAGCTAGCCGTATTCAGAATATTTTTGGAAGGAAATTTTTATATTTTATACGAATTTATCAATCTGCGTGAGATAGATGACTCTTCGTACCAACGTTTGCGGTATAACCCCAAAATTTGTATAGACAGTAGTCCAATTTTTTGGAGCGAGTGGTTTCAGAAGGGTATACGATACGTATGCGATTTAATTGACCCTGATAAAGGATATATGTATGATTATCATACCTTTGTACACGTTTTCAATTTTGTCCTTGTGTTACTTATTTCTATGGAATTCGAAGTTCAATACTTCGTTCTTGGAATTAAGAGACAAGAGTACTATAGACACTCCACTTTTTCCAGAACGTATTTTTCGAATTTCCTCGGAAAATAAAGGGAGGGGAAAATCTATCAATTATTCATTTCCAAATTGTATGTAAAACCTGTCACGGAATTGAAGTGGGAGAGAGAAATTAACATACGCGATGATACTCAGTCTTGGAAAAATGTTCATTCTGTAGTTTACCATTGTACTTCTGATGTCAGACTCAGATGGTTTCAATTCCGTTTCAACCACAGTCTTATTGGTACAAACTCTTATTTAAAGAAAACAGGTGTTGATGTATCGTCCTTATGTTCAATGTGTGAGCGACACGAAGAAACAATTCTACATTTGTATTGGGAATGTTCACTTGCTCAAAAGTTTTGTTTATGTTTAAAAACATGGATGATAAATCAGTGCGATATCCCACTGCAGTTAAATATGTCTTCCGTCTTGTTTGGAGATCCAGCCTGTTGCAAATTTAATTCTTTGCTTATCGAAATTTCACGTGAGTGAGGTATGTGATTACCACAACCTGGAAGAAATATATACTATTATAAATTGGATCCTGAGAGATTCCAGACAAGGTGGTCTTCTTTTTTGCCTAACTAGCTTTTATAGGGTTCTATAATGTATATAAGTTGTTTGATGCACTTGACCATATTTCGTATTGCTGTTCAACTATGTACTGGTTGGTTGGATTAACAAATGTTTCGTTCAAAAAAAAAACAAGAAAAACAAGAGTCTGTAGAACGCCTTATGCCTTGTCTTATTTTTCATTTTAAACCTGGATTTTTCCTTCACTCAACAGAGGTCGCTTTGGTGAAGTGAAGAAATGCCGCGAGAGAAAGACGGGCAAGGTGGCGGCAGCCAAGTTCATTGGCGCACAAACAAGAGGCGAGCAGGAGTCGGTGAAACAGGAAATTGACGTAATGAAAATGCTGCAGCATCCACGCATTTTACAATTATTCGACGCATATCACAACAGCGACAAATTCTGCCTAGTCACGGAACTGTAAGTTTTGAGATCCAATGGATTTTGCAAACAATAAGGATTCTAATTTATAACAGTGCGTCGAGACGATAAAAAAGTAACATCACAGACATTTACACACGCTGTATCCCAGGTAAACCATATAAGTGGCTGAACGTGTCCCACTTTTTAAAAACTCTACTCGTGCAGCTTCACTCCTGTTGCTCGTTAGTAGCTAGATTGGTTGGCCATCATGGTTCAAGACCGGTTGATTATTTTGGATATTGAACTTATTACGTAAGATTACGTAAGACCCTAGACATTTGTCCAAACTCTGGTAATTTCGAACCATAATATTTCAGAAATGGCCTATCGTTTTCATACGCAACTTTCAGATATTGTACTTTTTGCGATTATCTCCAGAGCTCTGTTAGGAATGGTTTTTTAAATGTTCCACTTTTCCAAGGGATTGCATTGATAGCAAAACCACAGTAACAATAACATGACCAAATTTCATTTGATGCAAAAGTTCAAGATCAAATCTCAAAAATTTGTTTTCTAAATTATTATTTCATTTTGGTTTTATACAGCTTTTTTCACAAAAATCGTGAAAGAACTAATTTCGAATGCTTCTCGAACAAAACTGGGGCAGTGCATAAAACAGTTTCTGAAGGTTTCAAACGAATCCAATCTGACATTTCCGAAATATGATGTTCCGAAGTTAGCCAAATTTAGACATTTTTCTAGCCAGGGTCCCACATGTATGTCGAAAGATTGTTCTTGACCTGGTTTTATTGATCTCAGATTTGTTCATATTTGAATCCGCAGAGTTGAAGGCGGGGAACTTTTCGACAGAATTGTTGCAGACGAGTTCGACCTAACAGAGCGGCAGTGTATACAGTTCACGAGACAGATCTGCGAAGGTGTTCAGTACATTCACTCGCTCAACATAGTTCATCTAGACTTGAAAGTAAGCCAAAAATGCTACTCTTCAACACTAGTAATCTTCGCAGGGACATTGGGCACATGAGTCTTTATAAATCTTCCACTCCCCTCACATACACTGTATATCTTTTCCCGTGCCCCGCTCCCTCTAGTTCTCATGTGCCATCTGCGCATGCCCTGTCCATACATGTATCTTACCTCTGGGGCTGGAATCTAATCTTTGTACGTAAATCAAACTCGAAATTATTTTTGGCATTTCCCGTTCTACTTTTGTTAAGTGTCTCTAATAATCTGTGTTCAAGTTCGTTACGGTTAATGCATATTTGTTCCTAGTCGAAGCTCGCACTTGACGACCCGAATGGGCTCTTGAGTATAATTTTGAGTTGAAACTTTACATTCGCGAAATACTTTTGGTGACTTGTTTTAAAGGGTTTAGGTGTTATCCTAAGAAAAATATTTTTTTCGCTGTGCCACTGTCGTGTCAATATTGCGCATTATTGCAACAGTGAATGTATGGTATATTTTGTTTGTAAAAAATGTATTTTTACTTTTGCTTTTAAGCCAGAAAATATACTTTGTGTTTCAAAGTCGGGTACCAGGATAAAGATTATTGACTTTGGTCTAGCCCATCAATTAAAGCGCGGAGAAATTTACAAGGTATGCATATTATTATTGTTTATTATTTTCATTGCTATGTTAAAGTCAAAGTGTTGTAAAGAGGGAGATTTTCACCCTTCACTAGGCAAGAAATCATTCTGACAACTTACATGGTGCAATGGAAAAGGGTTTTCATTGCGTTGTGGTGATGATAAGCAGAATAATTTTACTCACAAGAAAACAAGTGGCCGGTTCACACTATCAGGCGTTTCTATCCTCGTCCTAGAGTCTTGCTCACTGATTGGACAATACCCTGAGAGTTAGAGTGGGTCTTGTTCACTGATTGGATAATACCCTTAGAGTGAGAGTTGATCTTGTTCACTGATTGGACAATACTCTGAGAGTGAGAGTATTACATGTATGTCATTCAGCGCAAGTAAGTCAGGAACTAACATTTTCTTGTGATTAAGTTCCGTTGAAAGCTTTTAAAGTTCAGAAAATTCCAACTAATTGGAACTTTTGATTTAATTTTAACTTATGCCACAAGTTGAAAAAGTCGCACTACGCGTTTTAAGTGAAACAACCCTCTAATCACCTGATGTAGTGGATTTTCGTAATAATACTCTTAGATTTATGGTGTTTACTGCGATGTCTTGAGACAGACAATTCACTAACAAAAAGTTAACAGTCTCTGGCGATGCCCCTTGCATTCAACGGACACCCTGGTAGCTATGTTTCAATCGGGATTGTTTACTTCTCTTCCATGTCATTAAAACCAAAGAGAATTCACTTGCTGTTGGTTATTTTTCCAGACACTAGTGGGCACTGCGGAGTTTGTGTCGCCAGAAGTCGTAAACTACGACGGTGTATCGTTCAGTACTGACATGTGGAGTGTTGGAGTGATTGTTTACGTAATGTAAGTAGGCATACACCGAAAAAAATACGCCTTTGACTACTAACTCGCAACAGTTAATTTTGTCTCGGGAGTATTTAAACGAGAACTAATTAGCATTGCCGTAAGCGCATCAAATTCGTGTTCCTGGTCATCATACTAACGCGGGCCTATAGCGACTAGGGAGGCATATTGGCTCAGTTCGGTCAGATTCTGTCAAGAACAGCCAGTATAATACATACATATGGGTGGGCAGATAACTTACACGATCATTGTTTACGTGAATAATTATTTCTCGTGACTGCATCTTACTCTACACATGGTTTCTACCGTTTTACTCCGAGTAGGCTACTGACATGTATTACTGCGCGTTTTTATCTAGATTTATTCAAGAATGTGTGGCATAAAGTCATCAAAGCGTATTTTATTCTGACCTGGAATTACTCCGTGGTGTAGGATCAACTTTTCCGTGGATAGTAAACGAGCACTGCCGTAAAAATTAGGCAGACTAGACGCATTTGTTTGGTAAGACAATACTAGCGTGTATTATCTTACCAATATCCGGTTAAATTAGTCTCCACACGTATGCGACATGTTCACTAGACGAAAAAGCATGATCTGTAATATTGGATTATCAAACACAAAGCCAAGCGATTATGTTGGCTTTTGATAACTTCTTCAGCTTCCATTTCTAGTAAAGTGTCGCCCGCAGAACTATTTTAGACCCACTCGCGAAATGTCGCCTATATGCGTAGGTTCTTTTGCAGTTTTAGGTGAGCCGTCTCGTGGTCGAGAGATTCTCGTCACCTTGTGACTGAGACTATACATGTGTATATTTTCGTTTGTAGTGTTTCAGGGTTGTCACCATTCCTGGGAGATAACGACCAAGAAACACTATGCAACATCAGCAAAGGTGATTTCACATTTGAAGACGAAGAATTCAATGAAGTGTCGTCCAACTGCAAGAATTTTATATCCAAACTGCTGCTCAGAAACCCGTCGTGAGTATTATAGGACCATAAGTGTATGTTATGGAATCATCGTCTTTGCAATTTTAGATGCATTATGGAGATTTACCTGCAATCGAATGTTCTTAAACAGGACTTCTGCCCAATAGAGGGGGGTGTTCCATGCAGTGACACATCACATCCTGGGACTTTGAATACATAATTTAATTTCCGTTCTGTTAGCCACCGATCAATTATGCCCAGTGTTGGCTTACGTAGTAAATGGCCGAACACTGGCGCTTGAGTGAATCGTCATGTATGGGTTGACATAATGAAGACCAACGAATTTGTATTGACGACGTATAGTAACCCAAATTGTGGGAATATGCTGCCGGGTTGGACGAGTAACGTTGTCAAAAAGACTAAATCGAGTGCCTTTGGTGAGGTGAACCTAGGAACCTCATTGAGGTTCCTAGGGTGAATCAACGTAACGCACGTACTGGAAACCAACTCAACAAAATTTTCTTGGGTATTAGCTTCCCTGCGAAATTTACGCTCAGTGCGCGGCGAGCCTTATAAATGTAAAGAGCAAACTATGTTAAAGACCAAAGGTCTTGTAAAGCTGAAATTAAATTTTCTTATCACCATGTATGCTCTGAACTCGTGAAAAAGGAAAAGAGGCGTGACCTTTTGCTAATTAAGTAACTAGTGCGCTTGGAGTAAGACTTTTTGGGGAGGGGGCTGTAGATGGCGCTAAGAAGTGCGTGCGAGATCTCTGGAGTGTGGGTTGTAATGCTGATCGCGAAACGCTGCTGCACTGAGGTGTTTCTTATCTAATTGTAGGAAACGTATGACTGCGTCTGAGTGTCTCGTCCAGCCTTGGTTACAGAGAAGTTTTAAATGGACGCGATGTCAACGTAGCCTGAACCAATCAAAGAAGAAGCTCAAGAAATTTGTTATGAGACGAAAGTGGCAGGTGAGCGCTTTCGACCCCGTCATTGGCAGAATCCGTTCGTCGTGAGGTGATGTATTCAAAATGGCTGGATCCTGCCTGGACGCTAGAGGGCGTGGCAGCTATGTGTTAATGGCTCTAGTTTAAGCTCGCTGGTTCCCTGCGTGCCGCTAGGTGGTCAGTAGCCAGCACGCAGGTATCTCTTAATTTTCCTCGGGGAAAATTTTCACATCGGCGTTTCTGACTGGCTAGTCGAATTCTCAACAGGCAGCGCTTTACGCAAACTAACTGGTATCATAGATACTCTATAGACTATGTTGGCATGACTGATGGACTGACGTGTAAATTTGGTCTGTTGTACCGACAAATGGGTGCTTAAAATTTATGTTCAGGAAATGTGAATCCTAGAAATTGTGGTTGCGCCTTTTCGGAATGCATCTTTCTACTGTCGATGACTTTTGTTTACATACTGTCCTGTAGTCATACAGTATGAATAACACACCGGTTAAATCGGCCAGATATGTGTTTATTGTACATGTATGTGCTTCAAGCACGCGGCTATTAAACATCACTGCAGAAACGAAATAGTTGCTGCGACGCCACTTGCATGACAAGGCTAAAAATCGTTTACAGTCCGCCATTTTTTCACGGTGTTGTAAAGCTAACCAATGACTGCTGAGGTTACATCAACCAATGCTAAAGCGCGTGCCACTGCGTGATACCTGCGTGCTGGCTAAGCACGTAGGGGACCAGCGAGTAGTTTACGTAGAGACTACGAAAGTCTTAGATAAACGTTGACATTGCCTTCATGCAATGCGGCTATGGTGAGGGACAAGGGGTTAAAATGACATGATCGCTTTTGCCGCGTACTGTAAAAATGCATTGGATGGGACAGACTTCGTAAGTTAAAGCTGTTAGCTTTGACCAGAGCTTTGAACCGTTGTGTGACTTTATTGTAAATCGTCATTTCGCCAATGTTTGCTAGACATTTGCTGAAAACTAAGCCGGTGACTTTACCGGATACGTAGCCCTGATTTCCTCCAATGGTCGTCATTTGCTAATACATGATTGGCGTAAGTGTCGAAAGATAAAGGCGACTCAACTAAAAACTCTCACTCCCAATCTCATAAGATGGATTCTACGGTCCTTGGTGGGTGGTATTTTCCGGGACCCACAGTTGTATGCGCGCACCCAGCATTGAAAATGGGGGGTCGGGCTCGAATTTCTGTCGATGTGGACCTTTTGAGGACAAAAAATCGGGAGGACTAACAAAAAATAAAACGGGGTACCACCTTCAGAACTGTGAACTGTGCGTTTGCGTATTTTTTAAAGGACTTTTGTCTCCTTTTTATCGGACTTTTTGTTTATCTGAGGCCGACCTTTTTGCCCACTTCGCCAAATGGAGGGGCTCGTTCGAGCTTGCCCTTTAAGCAGGTTTTGAAAGGAGTTTTCAAATGTTCCTCCAAACTTTTGAGGATTGTCGAGGGTTACAAAACATTATTTTGTTTCAAAGAACTGGATGAGAAAGTCGTTTTTAGTATCAGTTAATGGGCCAAAACCGGGTATGGTATCACTTTAAAGGGGTTCCATGTTCGATTCCGCTCTGAGGCTGGTTTCGGGATTACTTTTCTCACCGATAATACCCCTGTAAATAAGTTACGACATCTGTTTATACTATTTATTTTGTGAAAAATTAATGAAAATTTGTCACTTTTCAATATTCCAAACCTGGATGACGTGATTTAAAATAGCGGTACAAACCAAGCAAATAATGAACTATAATTTCGTTACCTTTTTTCAATATAATAGGTACGATACAGATCACACAATTACACCATGCAATAACTTGTTTGTTTAGTCAAGGAACAGTTAAGGTGTTAACTTACGGTGCTGATATGTACAAAGGTAATTTGACATTAGAGAAAAATCAAGTAGAGGATATGATTCATTCAGAATAAGCAAACAAGGTCAAGACCTTGCCAGTGCTCTATAAATTCACCAGACTTCATTTTCGTTCTATACATATATATACCGTTCAGTGGAAATGTGCAATGCAACTTCCTTTTTAAACATGGCAAGGCAGGGATATTTGCACTTTAATATTTGTTTATAAATGTGGTACGTGCCGAGGCAAAGAACCATACTTTGTGTAAAACTGCTTCCATCTGAACACCAAACAGAACTGGGTGTGTAGACAGATCTAAACTATGTCCAACAGCATCTTCGAGCCAGTTATTTACATTAGTCCAAAACTGCTGAGTAACGTTACAAAACCAGTACACATGGACAATAGATTCAATTTTATTTAAGCAAAAAGTGCACAATGAGCTATCAATTACGCCAATCTTGTATAAAAATTCATTACAGCTTATAATTCTATGAACCAGTCTAAACTGGAACCATCTCAGAGAAACATCCTCGGTGAATGAATAGATGTAAGAAAAAGCATTGTACCACCATTCTGCAGTATCCAGGAAATTTAATTTCGTAAGTTTGTTATCAGTACCTCACTTTAAAATTTATTTTCTTTCAGAAAGCAGTTAATGCCATGTTAGCCTTGGAGCGAATGGGTGTCGACTTATCGTCTGCAACACGTCGAAATTCGTTGAGTTGATCGTCTGCTTCGAATTGGTTGCTGTTGAATTTCTATTCTGATCCTTCGACACTCTCCAAATGTTCAGCGACTAATTTGTAAAACAGGTCATTCCAGAAAAACTGGTTTCTCTGTTTTTCTCATAAAAAAATCGTTTCCCAGCCTGGTGCCAAATAGATTTAGTGAATACATGTACCTGTCAGTATAAAGGACCTCAGGGAAATATGGGTCAAAGCCAAGCGTTCTGCTTGTGTATCATTTGTTTTCATGATTCTGTGGTCTAAATTCATCGAACAGTCTTGCACGTGCTATTTGGTTCGCCAATGTGAGCTAATCCATTTTTGTGTATTTGTTTGATACGGTTATTATGAGCCTCGTGATCAGCTCGGGTCCGAACTGTCGCTCCCGGCACACCATTCAACACTGGCATCTATTGGATCTTGTTGACTTACCAACGCACTATTTACAGCAGAATTCTTGTTTTGTATTGATTTTCTATAATATAATAAATTTTATAAGGTGTAGAGTTTGTCGACAGACGTTGAGTCTATTAAAAGCGCATAAAATTCCTCACGGTGATAGGATTCTGTTTCTGTTACCAACATGAACATCGAAATCATCGGCGACTCAAAAAAACAACACTTCAGCTTTTATTGGTGTTGGCCAATCCTAAAATTTCGATTTCGAAAACGGCACATGTGAGCATTGCCTGTGATTTGAGATCGGATAAGCTCCTCGGTTATGAAATTAATACTGGCTCCTCAACAAGCAGCGGCGAAATAATCCTCTGTATGTTGTTGATAGTCATATCCACTACCCCCTTGTTTACGTTACAAAGTCTCCACTTCCGTTTCGATTTGTTCCATTTCCAAATCACCACCCAAATACCCATGCTCCATTAACCAGAACACGTACGTTGTATGTCCAATAGTAGCTGAGAGTGTCATATCTAATTTGTATTGGTTTCTAAAGATGTTTTTGAGCGTGAACACAAGTGTCGGGTCGGATTCGTTCTTTGAAGAGCAAAGCTCCGATTCGTATCCATGTACTTACGACCGTTTTAACTTCGATCGGTGGGTGCGCCTAAGATGAAACGGGCCCATAAAAACATCCCTGAACTCGTACAAATTGACTGACCCGTCGCTAACTGCTGTATTTACAATAAAAAACTACTAAAATCCAAATTCAACAAATGTAGTCATACTTCCTGTATTAAAGTATTTCAAAAGGAAGTCTTCACTTTATCATTTTCGTCACAATGTTCAGCACACGACAAAAGTTCCTTGAATGCCCCGTCATCACTGTCATTCAGCCCACACGAGGAAGTTTGTAACGAGGTAATTCAATTTCTTACACATCGATTTATAGCCGTACACAATTTTTAACTAAGTCACGGAGGTGCTGTAATGAATTTTGAAACAAGTGTTATATTAAAACAAGGTAAACCACTTCATTTAATATGCAGAGGTTCGACATTATGTTCACACTAAACCTCTCAAAAAGTTTGCCGATGTTTGGCTGCCAAAATTTTTATATATGCTGACGTATATAAACAGTTCTGCATGCTATATGAAAGTCCGCTGTACTCCTCGAGAGTCTAACGATGCAATTTGTCATTCCACCAATTTTTTAACTTAACAGTTGTTAATTGAGGCAATGTCTGAAGTAAAACTTTCGAATTTGGATTTTATTTTGAGAGGCTTCGATCGCAGAGATCGATGTTAAGTTTTCAACATCTGTGTTAATTGTAATTAAATTACAAAACGTTGCCAATGTTTAGGAAAGTTATTTATTCAGGATAAAGGAACAATCTCTTTGTCAAACCATACAATTTGCCGCCATGAATCTTTAATGTCATCAAACAGGATGTCAACAGGGTTAGTTGGGAAGGGAAGACTTGCAGTTTCGGGTTATGTCAGCAGTCATATCCTAATCGATATGCATAAAAGTTCCGCTTTTCATAAATATTGGTATTTTTATCAATCATTCTTCAAACTTAACATTATGAATAGTTACCATAATTGTGGGGACAATGACATCGAATCTAACATTACAAAATGTTGTTGATAGTGTTGAGGTACTTTTAATTAAAATTTTGTATGATACACATACGCACGCCAATCACCCAGTGCTGGCCCCACTCAGATTAATTTAAGTGTGCAATATATACATGTATCAATGAATAGATAACAAAGGTAGACCCCCGCGGATTCCAGAGTTCCTGTGGTTCATTTGGATTTTTTGCTTTAGAATATAATTCTCACCGGTAAAATATATTTTCTAAAATCAATTTCAGTTAAGGCGTTCTTTTTAATTTTGAAATGCATACGTAATGATTCGCGTGCAATAGAAATCAGTTGAATATTTTGCTTAATTTCCGTGGACTTCTTATAAATATAACTCACGTCACAATCGGATCAACACAAAGACAAGCTCATTAAGGGGTAAGTTGTCCTTGCATACTCACTGCTAACAATTATTGGGCGAATCTTGAGCTCTGGAGCCTGTTGCTCGAAGTGTCCTTGACTTTTATGTGTTGACTGTTGGCTACAAACCAGTCTGGGGACAACTTAGCTTAGCTGTTACACAAGAATCAAGCTAAGGCTGAAAGTCAGAAAACCTGGCTACAACTCGACGCCAAGGCAGAATCCCTAGACTGCTTGCTTACATAGAAAACAAAAGTCTTTCAAGCCACGCATAAGACAATAATGAATTTTGGCTATTCGTAGCCAAAATTCTGGCTAAGTACAAAAGCCAATAGAATATTCGATGGCTTTCTGATATTGGGCGCGAATGAATTATGGGTAATGAGGTGTGCTGGTTTGAAATTTATAAGTAGTGCGTACCAGAGAAGGCCTACACATTTGCACACGCAGTCATCAAAACGCGACAACGATTTTCAGTGAAGTCTGGCAATGCGTGCCTTATCAAGGTATTTTCCAAATATAAAAATGCTCTGGAAATCACACCCATTTCATTTGCTAAGTATAATGTTCACTGGTGTCTTTTGTATTGGTGTCAACTAAAATCTCTGCAAGTGGACACTCTTTTAATTAAAGATATTTGTTTAGTCTAACACTGATCTTAATGTTTAATTATGTTGTTTTCTAAACTTCACGTTCGTGCACCTATGAAGGCGCAAACTCGGAGTCTGAACCTCTGAAGAACTCGAACTAATGAAGTTTGAGGGCTGCTTGCACAAGAATAATTAAACCTCTTATTAAATTGTATGAACTGAACTTGTATGCACTGAAGCTTTATACACTGAATTTTTAGGTTTCACAGTTATCGCATTCACTGTTTCTGAATCATTTATCAGTTGGATTCAAGTCAAATGCAAATCAGCAATCCCTTCTCGGACTTGGTTTCATTTACGACGATTAGAAGAATGGACGGTGGAAAACACCGCAGACATGCAGATGTACATGTACATGTGAAATACAACTGAACGAACAAAGAGGCCATTTCGCAGTATATTTCTCCCTGACCCACTGGACATACATGTAGTTGTTGCTGATACGATGGCGCGTGACAGAGTTCTTCGTTGATCGCCTCAATTTTGATATGAGCAAAAATTTCTGGGAGGCTTTGTTGCTCAGAGGAGAATCCCAAGCAATACGCCCACAAAGTGCTGTGGGTGGGTGTGGGTGTAACAGGGCGAGCATAAGAACAGATATGGTTTCAGTCGGGTTATAAGTTTTAGTAGTAAGTAGCTTGATCAAATGTTTAATGAAACAGGTAAAGGCATAACAATGTTTAATCTTCTGCAGTATACAGAAGGCGTATTCCGACACAATCCGAAAATCGTTTCTAAAATGGGAGTAAAAGATTTCAGTGAACTGGGGTCCGTTCCAAGAAAACTGACTTAGCTAAGACGAATCTTATATTTCAGTAAATATTGAGATAAAAATTATATTTGTCTTAAATCTGTTTCAAGAAAGATCTTAAGTTTGACTTAAGTTTTTGACGTAGGCTTTCTCTTAATTTTGTCTAATTTACCGGGTGTGGAAATTTCAAAGTTTGGAAGTTGAAACAAATCTTATACTTAAGTCAAAAATGAACTTAAGTAAGTTTCTTGGAACGGGCCCCAGGTCTGAGATTATCTGATTATTCATCTTCCAATCAATGTCACGTGATCTTTTTGTCTTTTAAGTTATTTTGTTTTTTCATTTTAATTGAAATCAATCTGCTTTAGGAAATGTCCGAAGGAGCGCCTTGAGCGAATATTGCATTGTCTGAAAGTGAAAAACTGCTGATGGAAATATGGGCCTTGTTTCGGAAACATGTTACTTTTTGTTAGGTAGGCATAACTGCACGCCATCTACAACATATTAAAAAAATGTTGTATTAAGATTACGCAGGACCCTATTCATTAGGGTCGTCCCGGATTTCACAACGGTTATAGAACTCACCTTGTTCCGGAGATAAGAAAACGCGTACTAGATTTTCACAAGTCAAATAAATTTCCCCACGAAATTTGCAGCAAATATTCATTCAACGAGAAAGCTCCTTCGAAGTTAAGACCCGATTATTTTTCCATCGACAAACTAAAACAATTTAAAGACCTCGAATAATGACAAGGTTTTTTTTGCAGAAAACGTAGAATTCCTGATCTGGCTGAACAAGACACACGCAGCCACAATTTCCTCGATCTACAAACGCGGGTTTTCCGTCACGATAAATCTAACGATGGAGCACGTCTATTCATTTAGCTAAACATCTACTATAGAACTTTTGGATTCAACACTCTGTTCAAGTATAACTTTTCTAAAAGTACTTAAGATTGTATAATTCAATTGTTGGTTTTAAACCAATCTGCCGGTAATTGGGTAACGTGACCAAATATGTTCAGTTAAATTTAGGAAAAAACAAGGTACTATCATACCAAAATAATTGTAGCAATAACCCGATCTACCGTTTTTAAGATATTGTGTTCCAATGTCATTTAAGTTTGAGCATTTTTCTAGAATCCTACATAATCTTAAGCACCTTGGCATAGAGGCCATCTGAAATATTTCATTAGATGATAACATAGTTTGTTGTATGCCTATAGTTATTGCATGTGTGGCGTTTGATAAACGTACGCTCACAACATCGCTCGATCGGTCAATGCATCATCGGACGGACGTTCGCATAGTCCGTGGCGAGTTTCCTGCGTTCCTAATTTCCGTACGCAAACAATGTGCGGAAAAAGCTCCAATTGACTTGAGTAATAATAAATTTACGTTGGTAATTACGCACACAGAGTATGGAGAAATTTGCAATTAATTAAAACTAATGCGTTCATACAGCTCCCTCTCAAGGATGTTATTAAAAACACGCTTTTAGTATCCCTGCTCCACGTACGTGATTTCTGTCGCACACTGACACAAGTACATGTACGACCACAGATGTCAAGTGATTTTAAAAAACCGTACCAGCACAAATTGGACATCCCAGTCAGGTGTCCGATTCACGGGAAGCCTGATCCGCCTGAGTGTCAAATTGTACGCGAAGGTGCTCCTGTTTTTTGCGTTGGGA
The DNA here is from genome assembly GCA_002633005.1 of Phoronis australis. Lineage (NCBI taxonomy): Eukaryota > Metazoa > Phoronida > Phoronidae > Phoronis > Phoronis australis. The sequence continues at coordinate 182,973 of NMRA01000640.1, read as the reverse complement.
CTGTGCGAGTAAAAGAGAAACATGGCACGATTTATTGCTACACCCTGACAGTGGCAATGCACGTTCTCTTGCATCAAATAACGAAGACACCTTGGACCTTCCACTGATCTTAAAAGAACTTTATAAATTTTGTTTGGGGAATACATTGCTTCTTGCAGCATGCAATAATTCTTATTACGTGGTAAAGACATGGTAATGCAGTTCTTGGTCTCGATTATAAGAGCCTTACAGGTTTCAGCTGGCTTGGTGCGAATTGAAAGGTTGATAGTGATGATGACGATGGTGGTGGTGGTGGTAATATGGCGATGACGACGATCGATGATGGTGTTTATGACGAAGTTGCCGGTGGTGTTGGCAGTGGTGTTGGTGGTGACGATGACGATTAATGTAATAAATACGATGATGATGGGGTCCATCATGATTTTATTAATAGTAATGAAGACGACGATGATGAAGACGGTAATTTCGCCTGTTCTTCATTCCCTTAAGAGCCTGTGCTGTGGCCCGCCCACAAACAAAATTGTTCGTAATAGGAACAGATGCTAAAACCTTTAATTAACTTTGCGTGACCTTTGTTTACGATCAACATCGACCTGCCACTAAATGTGTTATGTCGTGAAGAAATCATTTGCGAGTGCGAGGGGTTGTGACGGTCAGCTTGAGTGCCAAATCACGGCAGTCAAGTGGACTTGGGACGACGCATGAATTCGTCCTGTTGAGTCATCAGACGTAAGCGGTCCAGGAGATTGACATCAGATGGAGCGAGGAGTCTCCTGTCTCGTTGGCTGTGGCATTGGAGCTCCACGTGGTCGTTTAATCACTTCAGTATTATGTCCACGCAATTGCGAACACACGGGGTAGCATTTCGTGCATACCTGCAGCGAGAACTCATTGCTTATGGAACGAAAACAAAAATAATATCACATAATTCAACATTCCACGCCGACCCATATACTTTAGACGGCCATTTTGCTAACTGCACGCCAGAGTAGTCGCGAAATACTCGCCTTTCATTCGCGTGAAGCACCTGAAAAATATCTTTTAGTCTGGAATACATTGATATGCATCTGTTGAGAATGCACCACTTAATAACTCAATGAATTCTGAGATAGGTCGAGAAATTGTCCCAGTTTCCACTAGTGGTCAGGTGTGAATTCATGTGCGGTATATTTTTCGAATTAATAACGTTAACTTCCTAAGATTTTTTTATTGTTAGCTGAGTTTGAATTTTCAGATTTGTGGACTTCGGATAGTGCAGTGATCGTGGTCTCAAATTTAGTCAAGAACGTGCCCACGTTGACAGCAGATTGAAGTCTGGACTTGCTTTTGCACTTTTGCCAGAAATCACTGTGGCAACCGGGTTTTCCGCTATCTGTGGTCCCCACTGGAACCAAAAATCGCTTTCCAGTTTCCAAGTCAAACGAAATAATGCGCTTCACAGGAAAACCGTTTAGAGAGTATGTTGTGTATGTAGTAACAGAGTGACTTAGTATAACACATATGTTGCTTGCTGCCATCCCATGGCATTTACCTTTTCAAAATGATTGTTATTTTGTCACTTATTAGCCTACTTCTGTGTTTCAAGTTCGAGTTCATTGTTGTTTCGAGTTTTAAACTAACAACATGAAGTTACATGGCAAAACAAAAAGCCGTCAGCCTTAGTTCTAAAAAGACAAAAGACAAAAGACTGCAACGTATTTGATCATATGCAACAGTTGCCAACAGTGCAACTGCTAGTGCACGAGCCCCCTCTAGTGGCGCCCGATCAGAGGTCGGGCAGGCAGTAAATAAATTGGCGAATTTAAATGCACTCTCGGAAATTTCTCCATCTGCAGCAATGGTCCCACAATTCGTTAAACTAATAATCCTATACGTAGATACAATTTGTGTTAAGTGATATAGATTTGGTATAGCATGTATTCTTAAACCGGAAATGTCGATGCAAACACTTTTCCTCACATGCCTTCCTGGACCGACCGCTGACACACGACGGGAAAGGGAACAAGGCAGGTCACCAATTTTAACCAAGGGTCACTAGAAAAGTCCTCATTTTCGTTCGAACAGTTCATATGTTGGCACGGACACAACCACTTTTTAGTAGCTGATTCTTCGACCGTCAAACCGTATTTCAAGAAGGAATGGCTATGGAACATCGGCTTTGTGTGTTTTTACTTGTTGCTGTTTTCCTTATCATGGCTGTCTCCTGCGAAAAGTTGACAGGTAGGTGGTTTCTCGTATCGTTGACAGATTTACCCGTTTGATGACACTATGGATGTATTTGGTGACTGGAAATGTGCCAATCACATGGGCTCAGTAAACACACGAGCAATAAATAGATACTGGACGAACATTGGGAGAGCAAACGCAATATTTTCTCTAAAGGAACATGAATATCCATAATTTTACTAGATCGCCACAGTGACCGTCGGCAATTCAACAGTGCAAAATGTTATTTCGCGCCCAGATGTGCCCAATTTCGCTTACGGGACAATATTATTGAGTTCTCCGAATTATTTTTGTTGTGTTCCTTCCCAAGAGAGTTGTACAACCTGTGTAAACAGGCTCCATGCGGGCAAATTGGACAAAACGACCTACACATGCTGACCACCGTTAAAATATTGTTTGTAATACACACAAACATAATTATTCATCAGCTTTTTACATTTTGGCGAACCACTTAACATTTGACTAAAACCACTCGGGAATGCAGTTCTCACTGATGTCGGGATTTACGTACACTAAACTCAAAGTCGCAAAACACGCGAGTCGAAAAAGGGCGAAATTTTTTAAATTAAGATAAGCTATAGTCAATTATAGCTGTGTGAAAATTGTTGGACAAGGGCGGATTTCGACCTTGGCGTTCATGAAAACGAAAAAAAAACTATATAGTGAAAAAAACACAAGTAGGTATACAGGTTCCGTTCGTAAAAACTTTACGCGTCAAAACAAAACTAATACGGCCACTCAAAAGGCGTTGGCTTTATGTCAATCCTCAGATTTAAAACACAAAAGCTACTTTTACTCGATACACTTGTCAAAGAATTCCAGGCTCTCAACCTGGCAGCCCGAGATTTTCTACAAGACCGGAGATCATGCGACTCAGTTGCACTGATGAATCTATGAGCATATCGGTTTCACCGTCACCAGCAGCTGGCGCTTCCACAGTACTGGACTCTTTGTGTGATTGAATCAACAGTTGGGTTAACGACAAGGCTTCTTTTGACAACTGTTGCCTTTTTAGACAGCTTGAACAGAATTTGCCCTTAGCTGCGCTTTCGAGTTTGTTTAAAAATTCCTTTCATATTGAGGAAGGTGCTCACCTATTTTTCTCAGGCCACATGGGATTTTGATGTCTTTACTCACAATATAGCGACTCTTTTACTGGTTATTTGTTGCGATTTCCTGATTAGCTGAAACATTGATTTCTGAGATCTTTTATTTCAAGAAAGCGTTATAAAATATCTATTCATCTCGGGAAATTCATGGGGATAAAAGTTTTCAAGAGGGCATGGTATAAATTCTACTTACACAGTAATAAGTGTTCTACTGAGAACAAATGTTTTAACACTTAAACGTTTCCAGTAGAAAACTGATTTTAACATTATGATCAAATTCAATTCCGTTGCCACGGTTTCATGTTTCGTGCCTGTTACCAGTGCCCGGTTGCGTGAAACAGTGCCCAAATAGGGACTCAACTAAGTTCTCTAAATTTACTGGTTACTTGTGAAAAACCGATTTTGCTTTCTTTTTTGTTTTAATTTCATTACTAAGTCCATAACTATTTGGTTTTGGTACAAATCGAGAATGAGCTTGTCTTTAAATTCTCAATATTTTCGAAATTAAATAGGGATCTTTTCATGCAACTCCCCTAACTTAAGGGCTAAGTCCTTATTTATTTTCATTGAATTCAGGACTCAGCATTCATTTATGTCATTAGAAAATTTCATTAGTCAAGGAGGACTCCATTATAATGATGGAATGGTAGAAAAAGAAAACATCTGTGAGTAAAGAAAGACACAAATAAGCAAAAGATTTAGGAAACTTAGTTGAGTCCCTAAATGGGACTGTTTCATGCAACCCGGCCCTATATTCTAAACTCTCCAGTTTTAAATGAAATGTTCAGTAAATCACTGTTTTTTTTTAAAGTGTGAAAGGTCAGGTTCCTCAATTCTCCCTTCGTCTTCCAATATCTTTTGCGAATTTATTTTCTGCGTGTAGTCACGCGGCGTATGATTTCAAGGGTATACAAACAATACGTAATTTCATTTCGCCAGTGTTGACACGCCCGCAAACATAGCAAATTGGACGATTCAATCGGAATAGAAATAAATGATTAGAGAGACCGCGTGGAGCTGAAGGCTGTGATTGATCATTTAAATCGAAGTTATTATACTAAAAGGTGCCTATAAGAAGGAAATCCGTCTTTTTAACCAAAAACTTCCTCTCCATAGCTGTCATGCTGTTTTATGTATCGCCGTGCGTTTAAGCGAAATTGAGCTCTTGTCTACGTGATATCTTCAATCGTTAATTGGAGGCAAGTTTTGAATTGTTACACCGCAGACGGATTTTTTTCAGTCGCCAATTACTTAAAGTGTCTTACAAATTCAGTAAAATTAAACACTAGGCCACCAGTCCGTTATTAACGAAATTGGCATGTTCGGTCGCACTGAGCTGTGGAACACCTGTTGTCAGCAACGAAGTTATTCTGGATGCTGTTGCTACGGGAACGACGAACAACTGCTGCAGCTGTATCACGACGTGGTTTTGCCTTCATCCCAAGAAATGTCCGAGATATGAATGATCGCACGATAGACACGGGCTGCGCAGAACTGAAATAAGTGGGGAGGCTATGCCCCCCCCCAAGTCCCCTATGGTGCGCCGCCCATAGTAATGCACTGCGGGGTGTCAAGTTTCCTGTTCGGGTTTTTTGTGAAATCATGACGTAACATCACAATGGCTAACCGCCAACAACTTGGCTGCAGGAATGTTTCTTATAGAAGAAGTGTCTGAAGAGAAGCCGGCGTTTTCAAAAGAATTGTTAAACCACGCGAGTTGAACTTGGTGAATTAAAAGCTCGGGCTTTACGGTATTAGTAACACTGCCATACTTCTGGGGACGTGGAGACATAGACTCGACTGCATGAAGAATAGAGGGGTGCATCATTTTGTCACTGAAATGTATATAAATGAATGTTAAATGACCGGTGATTCGTATATCTGGGTGGAAAACCTTAGTTGCATTTTGGTGCCATAATTACCCTTTGCCCGTGCCACCACAGGCAAATGGTAATCAATACCCGTGTCACTAATACTGATTACGATACCTATGTGCTTTGACCGAAACATTAATAGTCATTGGTTTCACTTGAAGGTTACACGTATCTTAAAATGTAATCAAAATGTATATAGCTACTGCTTCGCAACCGAAATGTTGTGCTTCGTGATTATCACTGAATACCAAATGTCCCCCACATCTGTTTTTAGTTTCAGTAAGACTTACCGCAATTTATTCCCAGCGCCGTCTAAACTTCATGAATTGGATGTTCACCCAGGCTCTCCGTACAGTTAACTAACATTTGTAAAATCGATCAAAACCTCTCGATAGACGCATTTTCTTTAGTATATTAGCGGGGAGGAATATTGTAAACTAAAAAACGTTGTGCTTACTTAACGCCCGGAGAAAACTTGTCACAAAATTTATCAACTTTTCATCGACAAACTTTCGTAAACAAACAATTTGTGCAATATATAAGAGAACACGTGCGTTGTGGCCGGAATTGCAGTCGTGTGGTTTTGACGCTTAGGCGATAACATTATTTCTATAAACAACTGTGGCCAATCTTAATTTACAAACAAACGAAAGCAGACCTGCAAACCGTGAGTTAATTCTAAATATCATTTCCCATGAAAAGTGCCAACACCTCAATCTGAGAGCAGTACGTGTAATTTATCTGAATTTGCAGACAGCAAGACAACCTAGCAAAGCGATAAACGTCCCATTATTTCTTTTCTCGATGAACTTTAAAAATTCATGTAGTAACTATTGAGTTTGACTCTCTCTCCCAGTTTCCTATTCAATTACCGCGAACTGATTTGCACAGTTATTTCCCACAAGTAGGAATTAACGACTTTAAAAAATTGGACGCTTTGCTTGAGGCGAAACGTGTTTAGATAAGACAGAGTGCAAATACTCGCGGTTTTTTGGCGACACTTTTGCCTTTTCTATAAGCGTTTTTGTCAAATTGAGACTTTTCTCTTACTGGTAAAGGTATGATGAACATTTTCAGTAGATTTCTATAACAGTGGAATTAATAAAACATGACAGTTCCTCAAACCGCAAGTGGAGACCCGCAGACAGAAAGTCACGAAACAATCGCAGTCAACCAATAGTCCAGTCATTCTAGGGCTCCAGAGGGCCCAACCTAGAAAAAATTGCAACAGAAGGTTTTTTTGCATAAATGGCATCTTCAAACATCCCTTAGTGTCAGAAAAAAAATCTACCGAAATCGGAGTGGCGGAAGTCGGTTTTTCAAGATGGCGGAAAAAATGGCCGACAAAACCGGTGTTTAGGAGGCACAGAACAGTTCTCACTGGGTTTTGCCCAGCAAAACACACATCACTTGATTTGTCACCTTTTCTTCACTCTGTCAAAAACAGGATGCAAAGAATGGCATGTTTTCAATTATTTCACATAAAAAGCCCTGCAGATGAGCACAGAAACTTTATTCTCTCTTGTATTTTGACCATTTCATTCCCACTGAAAACCAAGCTAGACTAAGAAAAATATGAACCGATAAGGACACTGGCCTCAATTTCATATTCTACTGCATTGCTGGAATTGGCGATTGTAAACCACAATAACACAACAACTTTTATAGTCTTGTTCATAACTGATAACTTCAAGAAGTCTATCCTAACCTACACTTATCCCCCAAAATACTCTTTTCAGCCCTTCAAACTGATTATGAACCGTAAAGTCTTATGCAACGCCATCTTTGAATTCCAGTGCTATGGTTCATATTTTGAGATGGAACCACTTGTTTTTTTGTTTTGTTTTGTTTCTTTTCAATGCAGATAGTTAGTGTACAACGAATTACACACGATAAAACCATAGACCAAATGGAATTATACTGACCATTTCAACGCAAAAATTCGCCGCCGCTAGATGTCACTCCCCCAACATCCCATAAATGACATTCCTTCATTGCTTGCCTTGAACAAGGACAGTGCCACTTTGAATAAGCTTTTTATCATTTTCATTGTGTAATAGTAGATATTGCTGTAAAGCACATGTATTCAAACTGATACAATTTTACCCTGTGGAAGTTTTATGCAAAGTGTGACACGAAGCTTAATATGGACGCCTTGCCCCTGACTCACGAGAGTTTTCCCTAGGACACCTTGTCATACAATCTACCAGTGTAAATTCAATTTCGGTTAAGGGCACGCGTATTGTCTTCATACCAGGTATACATACATGTATAGGTCATTGCTCTTAACAAGGACAGTGCTACTTTGAATAAGCTCTAGGGTTCCTTTAACAGTCTTGTCACCATACTGCCCTTTTGTTGTTTTCGCTTTGTAATTATGAATTTTGCTGTAAGGCACATGAATTCAAAACTTATACATTTTTCCTTGTGGAAATTAATTAAAGGATTAGCAAGACGCCTCCTATGGGCGCCTTGTCTCTGACTTACAGCTTACGGGAGGAGGTTTTTCCTAAGACACCATGTCATACAATCTACCACTGTCAATTCAATTTCGGTTAAGGGCACGCGTGTTGTCTTCACAACATTTTGTACATTAGTTACCCACCGAAGTATCAGTGGCATGCTTATTCGTAACTAGGGAAATTACTAAAAAGGACATCAAGCTAGCACTGTAACCCATACTAATATCAACAAACGTATGCATTTACGGCTTCTTGTTGAGCTAGGAAAAGAGTCAAGTGGGCGCTTGTGCGCGTGGTGCACAGCACGTGCTCACTAGTTTGAAGTGGGCGTTCCACCACCCTAGTGGACGTCTTGTCCCACTCTACCCTACCTTGGCAATAAAAAGAAATGATAAATGTTTACTTATTCTGTTTGCTCTGTAATGACTTAGATGGTTATCTCGTAATTTACAAACCAGTATTAATAACCACGTTGTCGAGATGTCTCTTTTTGCCAGCTTGCTGGAGTTCTAGGCTGGTGATTCATAGAAACAGTTTCGATTAGTTTCAGATACTTTTCACTATTGTATCTCTACCGTGTAAGAAAAGTATATAAGTTTACGGCTTTTTTGCTAGTACATTTCCAGATCAAAGATCTGCTCCAATTTCAAACATTGCAACACTCGACTTAAACCCTGGTTCCAGGGTCTTCTCGAACTCGAACTCGAAATTATTTTTGACCTTTTCCGTTCGAATTCTATACTCGAGTACATAATAGTTTAGACAGATGCGTTTCCATTTCAAGTTCGCTCTTCGTCACTCCGAGATTCGAGCTACACACTCGAGTAAAAATTTGAGATTTCCAGCAAAAATCAAAAGTTTGAGCTCTGACTCGAACTTCTAGCTATAATGCTGGAGTCACCAAGTGGAAGATTACAGTCATCAACGTAAACCATGAAACCATGGCATACTCGAGCACGGAAACATTTTAATTGTTATGAGTTTGCATTTAAGTAGAAAACGAAATATCAAAAAATAACTTCGAGTTCAATTTCTAGTAAAAAGATTAAACACCGGAGCCTCGTTAACGGAGAGTAGATCAGGCATTCAAGTAAAACATAATATCTGTAAAAATACGTTAGACCTATCAGGTCGGTTTCTTGGCGTCACTCATATTTCTTTCAGACGACGCCTACAGTTTGTTTTGGGAAAGGTTTTGAAGGTATATTTCTCGATGGAAATGAAAAAAAAAAGATTTTTGAGTATCGCCAAAAGTAACTGATATTTCAAACTTCTATTTAAGGCATGCGAAGACTTGCACGCTCCCGTTCTCGCTGCCCGACGTTGAAGTTAGAGAACGGTTACACAAGAGTGGTCTCCGGTGGAAGGGTAATGAGTTTCCGTTGTAACAACGGTCTGCGACTGGTCGGGCCCGTGATTGCGACATGCACCCCCAGAGGCAAGTGGAACAAAGAGCCACCCATCTGTGTGGGTAAGTTGTTCGTATCTAGCATGGCGTCTCATTGATTAGCAAAACGAAGTAACATTTTAACATTCCTATTGGTTTTGAAATAATTATTGTCTGGTGTTGAGAACGCATCAGCATACTGCTACACCTATTGATAAATCTCGTGGTGACAGACTAAAGCGATGCATTCGAGACAGGATCAATGGTCATAGCTGGCTCCGTTACATAGTAGTTACCCATCGACGACTCGTTTTGAGAACCTCGCCAGTAACCCGACGAACGAGAAGCGCCTCAGGACAGGCCCGAAAGCTAAGTCCGCAAACACAAACAGGTCGCCGATAGGTAACTACTCCATTCCTGTTTTTTGACACACACGAGATTAAAAGGTGTCAAACAAAAAAACAACGATCCGCAATACTTTTCTGGTTCATTCAGCACCATTTATACGACACACGTCCAAATCATTGATGCCCATGTCATGCAGTTGTATTTGTTCATCACCACTGATGTCACAAGGCCACTTTTACATGGTGGTGCTGTATCAGAGGGTGAACAACACCCTCTAACGCTTCCATGTTGCACGTGCTAGATCACGAGACAGGTAACTGACCGTGCGCTTTAGCGACCGAACTGCATGTGGAAAGTGATCTAGTTTTTTTGGTAGGCGTTTGTTTGAACGCGATATGAAGACAATAGATGTACGTAATAGATGGCTGAGCTCTTTATGACTGGAGGTTAAAATTAATGACACCGACGCCATACATGTACATTATACAGTTGTTGGCAAATTTAGCTTTTGAAAACAACCAAATTGTTTAAAAGATCTTTTAATGTTAGAAATTTAGGTCTTGTAACGAAAACAGTCTGTGCAGAGGCACATAATTCTTTCTGTACAGTAGCTGGTTGTTACATGTAGGTGCGTTTGTTTGGACAACTTTAGTCTTCTTCGCTGTGAATTGAGCGCGTCTGTTGACCCGTGAAACACGTTTACTGGCTAGTGTACCGATGGGAACCATTCTTGTCAACAATAGTGCAACTCTTGTTTTAACCAAACCGCGCGTAAATTGGTTTAACCAACTAGCAACGATTGGAGGTTTATGTGCCTACTCCCTGCCTAAGTCTGAAAATCTCAGTAGTTTGATATTAAAGTCCTTCTTTTAAAGAGGTTAGGAATTGCGCAGCTCAAAAAACAATAACTTCACGTGGCATAAAATAGACTTTTAAAACTTCAGGTTCATAGTGGTTATCAAATATAAATAACTATAAGATTCGACTTTCTCAATCCTTGGTGACCAGGAAGGTTTTGTTTGAATGTGTCTTCATACCGCTCCTTCCTCGACGTGTTGGGCACAATAACTAACGGTTGAAACGTTTAACTCAAAATGGGTTTAATTATTATGATCGTGTATTTTCCTTAAATCATGGTGGCTGCCTGAGCACCAAGGGTCCGTTTCATGAAAATGATTTAAGAAACATGGTCTTACGCGCCCAATCCATTGCTGAATAAAAATTTAGTCAAATAATTAGGAGCGCATTACCGTCTGGGAATAATTTATAGAACGTATCTCGGAAACCAGCCGTTTCGTGTACATTTTCAGAGACTGCATTTTTGCTCATGTGAGATTTAATTATTTTTCTAAAATATTAATGAGGAGCGTTGGACCAAATTTCTGTCACAAGTCTCAAATCCCTTTCATGAAACAAACCCCAGGGATACTAAAGGCACAGTAAACTCACCTGTTAAAAATAACACTGCACTGACGACGTACACATGTGCTGTTTCAATTTGCTTCTTACTTTAATAAGAATTGATTTCTGTATTTTGTTATTGTTCAAGACCAGTCTCACTATAACGACTTAACCAGGCGGGTCATTTTATGCACCCAGCATCATGGGCTCAAGAATTACGGGACTGACGAGTCCTCTCAAGGAGCAAATTGACGCCATTTTACGGGATTATTCGCTTTTAGACACAAGCGTCCCTATCAAATTGATTCGTTTTTATTATGTTTATAAGCAGAGGCGGCTATCCCCCGAGTGTTATCTTATCAAGGATGTTGTTCGTGTGTTACTCATGTGCTTTTGTCCATTGTGTTCGCTTTTGAAAAGAACTGCAAGTTCTTCTCTGGCTAGAAAAGTTCTTCCGAAACTGAGTAATGAACAAGGCAAGACCAGTTTTGTTACAATAGGTGGTCTTAATCAAAAGTTCTTTTCGACAGAAGGTACATGTATTTTCCACTTGAACCTCAACATGGAAACCAGGAACTGAATTTTCACAAGAACTTGCTTCAAGTTTACTTGCAACAATAGCAAACCAGCATCTACCATCGAAATTTCCTAGTGCACATATTTTTAAGTGATTTATAACAGTAACCATAACAATAATAGTGGTGCTAGTTATACTATGCTCTTTTTATTATTATTTTATATTATTACTATTACTACTATTACTATTACTACTATTACTATAACCATTACTACTATTACTATTACTTTTAGTAATACTACTATTAGTATTACTACTATTACGATTACTATTACTATTACTACTATTACTATTACTATTACTATTACTATTTGTGTTACTATTATTAGTTTTACTACTATTGCTATTACTATTATTTCTATAACTGTCACTGCTATTGTCAATGTTACTGTTATTATTAGGGTCATTGACTGACGTATAATCTTATCTACATGTATATTCTTGGTCAGCCACTTCCTCGTCTCCGTGTTCATGATATCCTCGTTGCTTTCAATACAAGTTTTACTAAAAAGATAACCACTTTACTACCCGCTGTTAATAACGCCTAACAGTAAGCTGGTAGTACTAACAGGCATGCCTTGCGTACTACAGATGCAACTGTCTCATCTTAAATGATCAAATAACCTGCCGTCAGCGCATGATTTAATTGATTTAACTCCATTACACGTTTATTTGCCACATAATTGAGAATATAACACGTCACCGGTTAATCAATGACCACTATCTCAACAGCCATATTGAAGGGGGAAATGAGCCATCGAGCTATCAGGACGACACCAGGACGTTTACGGTCCACTATTACCCTTAACCGTGTCTTGGCCATTTTATGTGCTTCCCATTTGAGTGTGAGGTCAAATTAACGCTAATATGACGAAAATCTGTTGGGTTCAGATTTGATGATTATTCAAAAGCAAAAGTGATTAAAACAACACGTCTGCTTCAGTTTGCACAACGCTGCGTGGGTGTGTTTACCGTGTACCAGAAAGTTATCGGGACGAAATGATTCGTAACCAAATTATATAATTACCAGTGGCGGATTTAGAGGGGGCCAAGGGGGGGCATGGCCCACCCTAAAACTCTCCCACATCCCATTTGGCAGTTCGGAGTTGGAAATGTCTGACGGTCAAAATCCTGGCTAATACTCTGCCGCCCCCAACTAAAAATCCTCGATCCCTCCCTGATTACCTACAAAATGAAACGACATATGCAAAAATAACACTTATAGACTGCTTATAATATCTGACTATTACAATAATCCCTTGTTAAACAAAAGTCGCAACAGAACTAACAAAAAACAAATTCATATAAATATTGTAGCCTCACGTGCAATTACTTAACGATTCAGTTTGAAACGTGTTACAGTAAATCTATTTAGAACTTCGTTGGCGCAACAATAATAAAAAGAACGTAAATCTCGAACTAACCAATGCAAACAGAATGTTAAAGCCTGTTACGGTTTTAGTCCTGAGAATCTCTCGCCTATGATGTAACCTACCTATTCTCCAGAAACCAAAACTGTTCTATATATCAACTTCATACTGAATTTAGGCATGTAATGTTTTGTGTTAGTAATTCTGACATCCGTGTTGTTTACGTATTCCAGGAATAGAGCTGGATGTGATTACTGTGTTTACGTCATAGCGGACGTTTCCATTGGGCACATTGGCCCACTTAGATATCTGGGCTACGTAACAGTAGTATATTAAATTTGCAATGCTTATATTTACCGTACGTGTAAATGTGTGTATGTTGACCCATGCGCTAATATATGTTAAATTACTCCTATAAGGCTCGTGTGCATTTGTGCAAACACTTCAGAAAAATTAGGGAAAACATTCATTTTGAAAACATTATGAAAGTGAAAATTAATGAAATGTATTTTGGTACACGAGAACAGAATACCCTCTGGCCAACAATGCGCATTTTGGGGAGGTAGAGAAACTAGTTGAATGATGGACCCAGTTTCTGTTTAGGCTATGAAACACTTCTGAGCTGAAAAGAACACGAGAGGACAATTTATTACAACACACCTGTAGCTTTCGAATTTTTCGTGCCAGCATTGGGACTGGACAGAATGAGGAAAGGCGTAATATTTGCATAAAATAGTGATATGCACAAAAACACAACAGTTAAGTGAAACGAGTCACCTCCTAACGCGCATAATTGTTGGTAGAAAGCGAACGAATCGTAGATGGTGCTTGGGTATTTCGGGATTTGCCTATTCAATGCAAAAACAAAACAACGCTGTACCGTACGTAATCAGAACAGAAACATGGGTCCAGGGGTGTGAGGATTGTCTCCCCTGTGCAGGACTTAGTTTGAATCGATGCACAATTCAAAACCATATTTCAAGGGTTGTTGTTTTTGCCCAGGGCTTCCAACGGCATGGAAGTTAACGAATCGGACACGCACACACTGATTCACCAATCTCGGTGCTCATTTCTTGTCTGGGCTGTTCCAAGGGCATTTCCTCCCAATCTGGGATTTTGCTAATTAACTTTTAGTTTAATAGATTATGGGAAGTGCAACTCGTTACCATATTATCTTGCAAATCCTCAATAATTTCCTGCCATCATGTTTCAAAGGATGTATTTATTTGAATCGAATCTGAAACATGAACCAAGATTGAACTATAGCACTGCTGGAATCGTAAGAACGGTTTTGCGCGCGTGCCAGTCTTCTACATCTACTTATGATTGCTTTGGTCGTCCTGAATTAGGCACTGCACGTTACTCGTCATTGTTGACCTACATGTATACTCGCCACAGCCTGAAGTGGTGTGGTAACCGTTAAGGTCACAAGCTCGTCGCAATGAGAACGATAGATTGACGTATCCAGTTCACTTTGTTTTCTTTCTTATATGATAAAGATAATGGCAAGTATTTATCGGTAACTGACTGATGTGCATGCAAGGTACGATATGCATTGTTTTATCCAACAAAGACGCAACAAGGAAAACAATGGTAGTGTGACATAATCGATAACCATACGACGCGCTTACGCCCGTCGCACGAATGTCGCTAGTTTAACAATACCTTGCGACCCGTCATACGACGTAATTTGGCATGGGTTACCAAACCCGTTTTGGTTTTAGTGCTCTATAACCGTCTTCAGCGCTCAAAAGTTTGAGTAAATTTTGAAAACTTCTTACAAAGCCTGCTAAACGGACAAGTGTAACTACGCTTTAGGCTAGTTACACGACAACGGTTGCGACCGAGCTTTTCGCTAATCTATTTTGCATGAATTAGTTTTTCACGACAAGAAACAGTAATATCGAATTAGAAATTTAGAAAAAGTCAATTTCCTATCAGTATTTTTGTTGGCACGATCTTAAGAGTACATTTGTATAAAAATAAAAGTCTTTAATATAAAAATAAACGAGGAAGTAAATGTTAGTCGAAGACTGTACTTGTAACTAAACGGTTACTACCAATGAGGGGAGTAACAACTCAGTACGTGGTGCTAATGATGATGGCGTAATAATGGTGGTGATTGTAGGTGATTATGAATAGAGTGTGTCTACCTGGTGGCATTTGGAGTTGTTGCAATAGAATGCAGTGCCGAGAATAGACAGGCGCGTAATTGTCCACGCGGTGGACTGATAACGTCGAAAATTCAGAAGAAAATGCACCTAATATGACTAGATACGTGAAACAAATGACCTTAAAAGTGATTGCAATACGTTCCGTTGTATCAGTCTTATACGAAATTCATAATGTCTAACTTAATTATTCTTATTTTTGCAAAAAGTGACTTTTGACCTCCTCGGGTGCCTAAGAAGACGGACATCCGAAAGATGAGCTAAAATGAGCTTGTGTCACGTGATTCGGGAAATTTGACGAGCAGAATTATTTCTCATGCTTAACACCACCTTCAGACCACCTAATTCGGCCCAAATCTTGTTTCAGCACCTGGCTGCCCTGATGTTTTGACTTCGCTTCCACCGAATTTGAGGTTAAAGAAAATTGAACTCCAGGGTGCTGTGATCTCGTTCTCATGTGCCGGAAACTTCAGCATGAGCGGCAGCGAGAAAATCTTCTGTAACGGAAATGAATGGAACGATACAGTCCCCATGTGTTATGGTGAGTACTAGTCTCCGTCTGTACAATGAATGGACCGTTCTGTGAGTGGTATTCGTACAAGATTGCCCAACTGCAAAAATCCAAATGTCCTATTCTGGGTCCGGTTAGCATTTGCTCATCGCATTTCATAAGGCATCGGAGAGGAACATGTACTCGTTAGGGAAGTCGATTGAGAATCGTACGTGTGTTCTAATCACGTTTTCCTCCATCTTCCGTTATGTACATTGTGAAGCCGGACGACACAACCCCTGGTGTGATTCATTCTTTGAAAACCAAGGGTTCATGTTTTGGGTAGACGTCCTTCATATTATTTCTTTGCTACGGCGAGAAAGTGGTCCAAATTATAGTTGACAAGACAATAGATCGAACGGAGTTCATTGACTGTGTTGCCGGTGCGGCAAGTTTCATACCCGCAGTGAAATTTTCGTTAAACTTGCGTCCAATTCCTGCATTCACTGCATAAGAATTAAATGAATTTATGGCATCAATGTGGACATTTAGTAGGCCTACTAATATATGATTTGTCTGGACTAAAATGGAGCATAAGATTGAATATCGCGTGTTTGCACCACGCATCCCGAAAATTAACACTTCATATCTGTAGTTTAAAGTGATCCTGCCGTCCCAGTGGCACGTTTCACTACGAACGGTAGGTGCCTGGCTTCAGGTGTTTCTGTTGTGACTTGAAGTTGTAATTTTACAACCGGTCATTAAAGGCGACAGTGAAGAGAGAGAGAGACTTGTTTCTTTTTACCATTTGTTGGCCAGAGATAGAGAGTCACCACCTTTTTCCTAGAAAAATATCGAGTTTCGTTTCGGTTTCCAAGAGATAACGGTGTGTCCTAGAAAAAATGTCGAATTCCCTTTCTCTGTCCAAAGATATCTTTTTATCCAATCAAAGCCGCTGTTACTGTATTATTTAGAAAACGGTAAATTTTCGCTATCAGACTTGTTTTCATTGGTCGAGACTAAGTCTGACCAGGGGTTAGCTATCTCAGACTCGCAAATAAAAAGTCGCCTGTTTTTCTTGGCAAAAAGTAGCGACTCTGAGTCAAATATACGGTCTCCCTTTCTTCCCAAAAACGGGGCACATCGCTATCCCTGGGTAAGAGATACGAAAGTACCGTCTTTTCCATGAAAAAAATGACTCAATGCTATCTATGGGCCACGATCTCGTGAAAATGCAAAATTACGCGAGACATTGTGGCGTACATGTATCTTCACGCGTATCTTCTTGCTTTATTCGAAAGTGTCTGTCGTCTACGGAATGGAGCTCTGGTATATCACCTATTTTAAACAATTTTTGTAGATGGCGTTGTAGGCTAATGCCTGTAACGCTGTATGTTGTACTGGCTTCGGTATTATTTAAAGATCCACGCAATTCAAGCCGAAATGGTTAAAACTGTTTAGTGACTGTGAATTTTCCCGTTGATGCAATCAGTAAACCCAATTCCATAAACGATTTTGTTACGTTTATTAATTACGAGGTTAACTCGTATTAAAAAGTGAAGTGCAGATATTCCACCCCAAAACGAGAACACAAACAATTTCAAAAGGGGTGCTGTTTGGTGCTGCAAGTATTCGGTAAACAACCGTGAAGTTGTGTCTGCCTTGTGAGAACGTGTCCACCTGTGAAAGAAGTATATATTCTTCTCTAGACTTTTGCCAGTTTCTTCTCAGTTCTCCGTGAAAGCGTACCCATCTTCCTTGAGACCGGTCCTGATATTAATTAAGAAGACAATGAAGCAGAAAGACTGGTTCACTTGATTAAATTAGCCGGTTCCGCCAGGTCAACTGTCTAAAACATCTGATTTGTTTGTGAACCGGAAGTCGTCGTCCAGAACTAATCAGACGTTTAGTGGTCGACTCGGCTGAACCGGAGACGTCAATAAAGAGCAGCCAATGTGTAAACACTAAACGAACAGTGGGATTATAAAATTTGAAGTTCCAAGTGTTTTGCAGGAAGTTTATGTAATATTTTCCTAGACCCCCAGTACCTCCAAGGCTCTGCTCGAGAAAAGTACCGAAAATTTACCATCACTGGAAATTGTGTTCAAAGTTGTCTTCAAGCGAGCACTGAACTCCTGTCTAAATAAAGTACAGTGTATGGTGTTCATGGTTCTAAATTATTCCATTTGCATGTGTTTAAATCCTAAATTTAGCGATATTCACAAATTTTATCGTTTAATGATCCTTCTTTGTAACCTGAGGGTAGCTTAAGGGCAGATACATGTATGAGAGATGTCTAAAAATATCAAGTTGCGTTCAAGCAGCAAAATACTTTATTAGCGTTTTAGCAGCACTGTGATATGTCCATGGACGCATACTTCCTTAATACATGAACATGCATTATTCGTTGACTTCCGGAGTAATTATAGCTTGATGTAGTCTTTAAAATAAATTCAGACTTTACTACAAACTGAAGCGCGAGACATAATCTTACGTTTATTGAAACAGTTAAACTGGGGACAGATGTTGTTTATTATCCATATGATACTGACACCCGCAAACAGGAAGTATCTTGACAGATCAAAATACTCTGGAACTGCTGATCTGTGTTTAATGCAACCGCCATGATGACACGTAGCGCACACGACAGCATTATCTCCCCTTCCGACTTATTTTGATCATTCTTAGTTCAAGTCCTGTGTACTTGTGTCGTACGAAAAAATAAAATTGTCGCTCTGTGCGAGTGGCATTTCTATTATAGATTACGAACGATCAATTTTCTACTTTATCGAAAGATGCCAGAGAATGTATTTGTGAATTTTAAATGATCAGGCCAAGTGAGTACTTAACGAGACACCACTGACTTTAAAACCGGAAGAGCTACTATGTGGGTTATTGTTGGACGCTTTCACCAGAGATATAAAATAGCAAATTCTAACAGTAGTGGTTTCATCCTAACGTATCAGGCGGTAGTCCACATATGTTCATAGTCGTACTAATTGTTAATTAATTAATTGATATTCTAGCTAGTCCAACTCCTGAAGTTACGCTACATTCCTGTAACTTTGAAAGGAATCGATGTGGATGGTCACAAAGTTCAAGTGACGACTTTGACTGGACCCGCGACAGTACAACGCCAACACGGTCGACTGGCCCGTCAGTGGATCACACCCTTGGTAGCAATAAAGGTATTGTATGCGGATTCACTTATTTTGAATTGCCGTAAGTCGCCATTTCATACCCTCAAAGTAACATGGTGGGATGCGTGCTGGTTCCGTGGCCCTGATTAAATTTCTGAATCGTACAGCTGGACAACTGCAAAATTTTAAGGTATCGTGCTTTGTCGAAGTTGTCTAATGTTTGGCTTACCGGTGCCATTAACTTATTGCCAAATGGTGACTGACAGTGTCGTGAATTGCTGAATTAGTTATACATGCTATAATTTACATCAAAACGACTTCAATCTTACCTTCCGCAAAGATAATTAACTTTTGTTAAGACCACGTTGGCAATCGCTGTAAGCTGGGTTAGGTTTGATCACGCGAGTGTTCGTGATATTTACTTACGAACATTGCAAGCGAAGCACGTGATCACACACGCATTGGCGAATATTTATGACCGTGGTTCATACGCAGATCCAGCGGTCAAAGGGGTTCGGAATCCCCTTTTCCCTTGATTTAGTAATATCAAATCTAGAATTTTCAAATTGTTGACTTGGACCCCCTTTTTAAAAAATCCTTGGTCCAACACCCTTTTTAAAAATCCTGGATCCGCCCCTGTGGTCTCAGATTGTTCTTCCCAGATTAGAAGTGAGTTCAGCGCGTAAAATAACTTGAAGTGAAAACCAACTTAACTTGCTCTTAAGCTACAGGGAACTGCAAGTTTTATATGCTCTGTATTTAAGCCCAGAGATCAATGAGTAACGCACCTGTTGAGACCAGTTTTATGATCTAAACCGCTGCACAAGTGCTCTTAGTTTGCTCGTCATTTCACCCTCGGTTGCGAACAATTTTGGCTCGCTCTGTTGAATACTTCTGGCTACGCCAGTGGTCTTTGAAGAAGATAAGCACTTTTGATAGGACTTTTTGATAGCTTTTCAAATGATTTCGTTTGCATTTAGGTCATTTTCTCTTCACCGAGTCGTCTTCCCCGCGGAAGGAAGGAGAATCGGCCGTTCTAATTTCGCGGAATTTCTCCGCTAGGTGGAGTGGTAGCTGCTTCCAGTTCTGGTACCACATGTATAGCGGCGTTACAGGCATGAGCGGTAAGTTGCATGGATCACATTTCAAGTAAAAGAAAAACTTCGAAGTTTACTTGCATAATATGTAGTCATGCAGTACGAAAACTGGACAAAGCCTAGTCATAGCTAATCACTCTGAGAACGTATGTTGGTTAAATTACTGTAATTACATGTATAAGGCACACTTACCATCAGGGGAACCATACGCACGAGCATCCGAATCATACGCACGAGTCACCTGCAAACCTATGATTCATGCAAACAAACCAATTAATCACGCATACAAACAAGAACCGTGCGCACGAACCACAAAAATATCACACATATTAACACAAATCATACATGTACGCACAAGCATCCGAATCCGACGCACGAACACCAAACGATAAAGTGTTCATGCGTGTGATTCAATGCTCGTGTGTATGATTTTTGTGGTTTGGGCGCATGATTTTTGTTCGTATGCGTGATTTTTGGGTTCGTATGCATGATTCATAGGTTTGTAGGTGGTTCGTGCATAAGATGCGATGCTCGCGCGTATGATTCTATGGTAACCCTGACTAAACCACTTCTGCTTGAGCAGGGCCGAATGTGGCACAACATCGCTATCTCGTTGCACAAGGCGTATAACCGCTGACGTTGAAAACGCTGAACACAAGGTCATTTAAACCTTTGGCGGTCTCCCGCCCTGACCAAACAGGTTAGCACCATGAATTCAAGGGACCCTGGACAAAAATCCTATCTTGGAAAAGGGCTATAAGGAAAGGAATGCACTTCGAATTTCTTAAACGCATGAACGCTTCACGATTAGCTAGGATTTGCCGCACTGACGCTCGGTTTCATCTCCAGTTGTATCTTTCTTTTCACATTAAATTCGTTTGATAAGAACTGATATTTCGTTCTTACTTCAAACACAGCTAATTAATTTGCATGTCAAGGTGGATACATTTCAGTCAGTGACATGTAAGACCGACATGGTATGGTGGGCATTTGGTAGAGTCATTTTTAATTCAACGAAAGTGTGGAAACGTGATGCCAATCCTGTGAAAGGGCAAATACTATTCGTTTGTCAAAAAAGTTGTTTATTAACTTCCAGAACATGGATTATACAAGTACAACATAATCCCTTTAACTTCCTGAAAAAATAAATCTAAATTTCAGTTTCGTAATTTAATACTGAATTTTAGAATTTTTGAAACAGCAAGTTATAATTTAAATAAGTTTGCTTTTGTGGCTTCCAGAATTAACTTCACTTACATGTACACATTCTTTATTGTAGATTCCATGGTGGGTTCGTTGGAAGTATTTGTATCCAAACCTGGTGACAATTTGTCTAGGTTGTCGACATCTTTCCACGTCCAGGGAAACCAACGAGACGTTTGGCATTTAGGTCAGATAGAAGTCCCCAGGCTGACTACACGTTTTCAGGTATATCTGTCGCATACTCATTGATCTTTGACACGAGCCCCGATATGAAATCGATCTAGAGTTTCTGTTTCCAAGTTTTCAGTCTAGTGACACTATAATTTGCACTGCAGCTGCTAACTTTGCCTTCGGAACTTCCCCTGTCACTAGCAACTTCTATAATAATTTTCTTAAAGAAGTTTACTTTTATGTAATTAACAACAGTTCGTCAATTAGAGGCACATATCATTACGTTATCGCTCTTGATGGTAATAGTATAGTGTTAGAAATGGTGCTGGCGTCATCATAACTACAGTGACAATATTTAAGGGTGGCGTAATGTCAAATGTCATTAGACTTGCTATCATCATTTCTTTGCACTTGAACTTTTGTTTTATTTGTATACTGTATTTGTTGGCACCTGTGTGAAATAAACAAATCGAAAATAAATATGTTAATGATTTCATGACTATAATGATGCAAGTCGTCCGGTTAAGATATTAATCATGACTAGTAGTCATATCAAAGACTGAAACATTGTTTCTGCAAATGAGAAATTTGAAATCATTTAAGGTTCTGCAACCTTTGAAAATGTTTTATTTCACATGCGCACACCCAGCCTTCAGTTTCGGGGCTCGAATTCCTGACGTTGCGGAACTTTCGGTAAGAAAAAGCGGGCGGACTAAGT
>NMRA01000640.1:104190-136507 GCA_002633005.1 Phoronis australis | reverse complement strand
GGGCCCCCTGCCCCCCCCCTAAATCCGCCTATGATGTAAGCTTATGGTCTAGTAGCAAGCCAATGCATATATGTATGAGCTTTTTGGGAATAATTTCCCCATTGAGTGTTATGTCCAGCATTGGATTTGTTTGTAAATGAGTATTCTTGGACTTAGAAAATACTAAAGATCAACATTTTTCCAGGTTCATCTTCCATTTGTGAGACCAGTGATAGAGTTTAGGTCAGTTTGTAACTGTAAGGAGTCAAGGGGATGCTCTCTTGAGAATGCAGTCCCTCACCGGGGAGAATCAATGGGAAGGGAGTCTAAGTGAGGTGTCTAAAAGGTGGACCAAAAACAATTTTAGAAAAATAAATGGACGCCCTCCCGAATCCGCCTAGAGACAGAATTCAATTTAAGACATGTACGTGTAGGTCTATACTTAATACTGAAACATCCGCCTGCGCCATTGAAACAAACTGTAGCAACCTCAAGTATCATATTAACTGATTGCAGAGAAGCCATTGCTAATGCGACAATTGTCCTAAAAAAGAAGTATTGGGCGTAGAAAAAAATTTCGACGTTATGTCATAACCTGTTTTGTGTGCTGCTTTTGTTTTTTCTAACGAAAAATCTTTAAATAGTTGATAAAAATAATTTATCTAGTGTACAGAATAATAGGCCTGGCAGCTAACGGCTTGTTGCTGGGTGTCAAGTTCCAATGTTAACTATTTCTACTACTAGTGGCAACACTGGGGGTTGGTAAATTGATACTTTCGAGGTTATAAACAGAACAGCAGTACGAGGGCCGTAGAGCTGTAGCTGGAAACCAGGCGAGCTTTCCTCATGAAAACACTTGCTAAACCAAATGGATATAACGCATCGTGGACTAAAACTGGTGATTCACCGAATTGTTAACCTGTGAAATTGAATTATCTTTGTCCGCATTATTTTTACGCTAAGATCGAAATACGATAAAATTAGCCAAATTAATGCGTTAAGTTTCGGATCTCTGAACCGTGGTACTTTGCATGCGAATTGTGATGCCGGAATGTAGAGCATCGGGGACGTGTAATGGATTAAACTGATGCTTGTGCTTCCTCATTACATTTAAAAACCGCGGTCCTCTGGAATTGAAACCAAACGGGAGGTTTCTACAATGTTTACAAAATAATGATCTACGCCAGCTTACGAAACGAATGCTATCATCGTGGTAGTTGCATAGTCTCACTTTGAAGACTATCGTACTTATAATTATTTTAGCTATTTACTTTTTCATCACTTCCTGATGGCCAATTGAGCAACTGAAACGACAAAGAGACAATTTAATACGAGGAAAGCAAATAAGTTATCAAAGTCAGAAATATGGTCGCTTGGCAATGCTTCTGGTGTCCGATATTCCAAAAAATATCGCATGCATCATCGTCCACACCGTATCTGGTCAATCTAAAATGTTACACTAGCGTTGGCTGCAGGACTAGGTTCGGCACTGTTTGCCGCTGCAATGTTGCAAAATGGTCTTTGTTTTACGAAGTTGTCTGATCTATTAACCGTTTGAATATTATATACACATCATGAGATTCTCCACAAAGCACAGTCTTCATTGATGAAAATCTGCGAGTTTTGTGCTACCAGCGGAATGAGCTGCTATGGAGACAAATGTGAAGCTCTCTTCTGTACTCTGGACAATCGCCACAGTGTTGATGATTTCCCTTGCCCTACCTACGATGGGAAGTTGATTGCAACATCTGACCACATGCGTCACTTTTTGTGTAGAACTTGACCGCAGGCTCAACTTCACAACTCAAGTTAACAGTATGATCAGCTAGATGGTTTGAACACCGGCAAGTGGGTTTTGAAGTCCGACCAATTCAGTGTTGGCCCTCACCATTGGGATATCGCCTGTGACACTCGCCGGCATTAGAACGTCCCGGCGTCTCGTTAAGTAATTTCGGAAGTGTGGGTAAAACAGCAAACTTGAATTCATTAAAGAAGAAATTTCTCGTTTTGGTTTGATTACTCATTTCAACAAAACATACATCACACAGAAGGATTTCACTGAACTTGTTTATAAAACTACAGTGTCGGATCTAGCCGGGATTCCAAGGGGGGCGGGGGGGGGGCGAACACGCTGTCTCGGGGAATCATCGGACAAAGTGCGATTGTATGCCTGCAGTACAGGCCCGAAGTTGCGGGGAACCGAGTATGTGAACCATCTGTTCGGAAAATCTACCGGTGGACTAAAAAAAAACATAAAAATAAAAATAAACAAAACGGGAACGCCGCGATCTGGGGCACCCCCTTCCCAGCCCCGTCCTCAGTTGCTTACTCATTATTTCCTCCGGCGCTTCACACTGGTTCCATTTTTGCTTTCGGCAGCCAAGGGGGGCCGGGGGGTGGGCCCGGGCCCCCTGCCCCCTAAATCCGCCTATGAACTACTGGAGACAAAAAACGTCCCGTGTTTATAATTATTACTGACCAGGTCATTTTTCACTGATCGCTTCTTTTAAAAAACCACCCAGTCCAGCACTCATTGACCAACTCGTGAGAGGATCGAAGTTCGTTTCGCGGATGTTTTTGAAATCGCAATTGGCTACTGTACGCCGTGTTGTATAAAAGTCAGGTATCAGTAGCTGAGGCGACAGGATGAAAAGTCAAAGTAAGAAAGAGCCCGACTTACTTCACCGAACCAAAGACCGAACAGCCGAGTTGCCAACCGAGTAGAGCGACGGAGTCCGGCGTATAGCTGAGCATGATGTACTTGATTTAGTTATAGCGTGAAGACGTGGAAAACTGGAAATATACCGACTGTTCTAGGGATCATTCTAGAAAAACGCGGGTTGTGGGCGAATTTAGCACGGCCTCTGAAGTGTCATAGGCCAGCATACGCCGGCCAGGACCCGAGTGTGTGCGGTGGCCGCTTGCCTGATCACTGAATTGTTTCCTTAGTTCGGGCGTCCAGCTTTAGTCAATGTGCCCGTCAAGCAATCTCAGTGCTCCAATGAATTTTTTGCGCCAATGACGCGGAGTGTGCTGTTAAGTTATTCTTGTTGTTTCGTAGGCGCAAAAATTTGCTGTTGTAGCCTCACCTACTGGACTTTCTCAGTGTGCCCATCGTGACTTTCCCATAGCGCAACCTATCGACGATTTGAGACTTTGCCATATGGCGAGAAAACAGGTCAAGAAATGTGTGTCATCACGGCTGCGCATTTTATCAGAGCCACTTCCTATTTCCAAGATGGCGGCAACGAGGTGAGTGATGTCTTTCTTCTGTTTCATTTGAAGAAAATCGCTAAAAATGACTGAAATGATTGCCATTTGTCCTTTGTACAAAAGTATGAGTGTTGGCTTGTACCATTTAAAGCAAGAGTGAACCCTGATAGTCGCGCATTTGCCGATTATCACCAGGTATGCGTTGCAAGCGGCCGTTTCGTCGATTCATTCCGTTGACGCCGAATCTTTTCTTAACGAAAGTGATTGTAGATTTACACTCAAGTGTGGTTTCCTACACTTATATTTATAATGTAGCGTACCGAATTTGTCATTGTCATTTTGTGAGGTTTTATTGACTACAACTGATTATTGTGCCGTGGTTATGCTCAATCAAAATACTAGTACACATGTTAGCCAGGCCATTGAACCTCGCTGTTTCGTACTTGAAAATTGGCTTGGCCTTGAGTAGTTGAAGCCCTCGCCTCGGGGCTTTTGTCCAGAACTCGAATTCGCGTTAAATCATATGTGTATGTGAGATTCTTTTGGGCTTCGTATCAGGATATTGGACATGGTGTTGTATCTGGGGTCCTCTGAGTCTGAGGATTGTTCCGGAATCTTATTAGCTTTGGTTCCTCTTGCAGCTAGTAAAAGGAGCAATAATGTTCAAAAATAAAATGCTCGTTTAAAACCTTCTTGTCTACTGGGGATGAGGAAAGCATATCTCGCCATTTCATTTTATTCCACATGTATTGCCAGGAAATTTTTAAACGGGCGCATTAAGTCATATTATCTCACTATTACCTAACAAGAACTAATGCTTTTGGCTTAGCAAATACGCAATTCTTCAATGAAGCTGTGGTATGAATCCAAGGCATAACCTCTGGGAATAAAAATTGCATATCAGGTACCCTTATTGCCACTCGAAATGTCTAGGTGCACTTGCAGATCTATTCCTGAAGAACATACTTTGTTCTGTTAAGTTAAAATCACTGTGGAGGGATTTTGACCTTGTCTGAAATGATATCTTGGTGAGATGATCGATGTGAACTGTAGTTATGAAGACATCAAGGCTTTGTGTTCTATTTCTAGTCCGGTGTAAATCCCGACAAGAGGTTTGCCGTGCTAGTCGTTACGGAAATGTACCCAAAATGAAGATAGACAGAAACAAGTTAAAAAAGGGCACTTCTGAAGTGGTGAGTTTTGCAGTTTTAGTGTGTTATATTCCAAACAGTAGCATTCAGAAAACAAGAGTCTTCACATATTGCGCACTAGACGTGATTCAAATCCATGTAACGAGACGTATATGTCTACCACAAAATAGCAAGACGCAGTCTGTGTTGAGTGTGGTACTGACATTGTAGACTGATGCAGCTGGGGAGGTGGGCAATTGTGATTGCCCAAATCGGTTTGTTCTGTTAATGTCTGATACAGGTGTCTCTCGTTTAAGCCAAGTCTTGATACTCAAAATTGAAACGGTTCTTAAGCTGAAGTTGTCTCTTTCGGACAAAAATTTGAAAAATTACTTGCCAATGGCATTGGTCAATCATTATGTTGGTGCGTTGCAGTTGCCATGATTTGAAAGTCGTTTCCAAGTAAGATTATTTGTCTGATGTGAATAATACCTAGAGTTGTGACTGATCAGCAATAGCAAATGGGAATTTTCCAAAATCTGATTGGTCCAAATATATCATGGGTTCATTTGGTTGCACACTGTTCTTGTGACCTTCACTGAAACTATTCTTAAGTTATTCTTCGGTGCCTAAGTCTGCGGAAAACGCATAAAGTTGTCAACAAGTTGGCCATGTGTCGGGAATGCTAGCGGAATTGCCCACTGTGACAGCACAGTGCAAGTGTAACAAACCATCAGAATAGGTGGAATGTTGGGCCATGCCATGTCATACTGGTAAATGGTGTTTTGTGTGATTACGTTTGTCATGTACTGTATTGTAACTCCTGAAGTTGGTTGTCTGTTAATGTCGACGGACAAAGTCGACACGTGTTAAGTTCATTGTCGACGCTTGCTCACCTTATAAAGAAGGTTCCTGCGCCACTTTGCTATTGCTTGTGCCTAAGTTTAGAGTCGTGATTATTTTTATTGTTGTGTTGAAGTGACACAGTGGCTGTTGATAAATGTTGTTTCTGTTGCAGCCCAGCGAATGCCGGCTACTCATAGACAGATTGCGTGGCTGTTCTGACGAGGAGCTGCTACCCGTCTTAAAGGAGGTGAAGTCATGGACATATGGAAAGGTGGGTAATATACGATTCAGTGGAGCCCAGTTAATGTCATACCGGGTAGAATGTCCCGGCTTTGATCTTGAAGTATCGAAAGCAAATCCTTTCACATTAAACCCATTTAAAGTAACTCTCATAATGTAATGACTTTAGTGTCATATTCCCAGATATTGTTATTAAAAATCAGCAAAATTGTTTTTTACCTGCCTATTAGCATGTCTACCTTCAATTTTCTGCCTGAAGCTTGCCTAATTCGGCTGACTACTGATGGTGGTAACGGTTTTTTTTTTAGTCCCGATTTTTGTCGGGGAAAGGTTCACATCGACCATTTCAAGACTGGGTAGCGCGCATGATTTGGGCCGTAAAAGTTTCAAAGTTGCCGCGTTTTTTGTCATTGGTCATTCCAAGCCCTGATCTTTGACTGGAGTTATGCCATGAAATTTTTTACCTACTTTTTTCATTTATTCTGTATCTACTTGAGATTCTTCAATCTTTCTTTTAGTTCTCTGCTTTGGAAGGAGATTGATCTTTTTTATGATGAAGCATATGTCATATGAATGGGACAGTGTGAAAGAACACAAAATATTTGCAGTTATAACGTAAATTCTTTAAAATGTGGTCACTGTGTCAAAACTGCTATTGTGTTCGTGCGAGGTGCACACATTTTTATAGAATGGCTTTTTATGGAGGAATTGTCTTTTGTGTAATGTAAGAGACCATGTGCCCTTTAATTAAAAAAACGTGTACTAGCGCAACCTGCTGTTGTTTACAGATTAGGAAACATTGTAAATCATTTAGATTATCAAAATGCCTTTAAGTCGCGTGAAATTTGTTTAAGTAGCAGCTTACAAAGGTTTAGCATGGAAGTGTTTCATTTTGACCAGCCATTTGCTACACTAATGTCCCTCTTGTCCTGTCATAGTGTGAGCTCTACCACTGGGCCGATGTGCTGGACCTGTTTGACGGCTGCCTGGAGAGGGCGTGCAAGCGTGACCAGGAAGACCAATGGACGCTTCCCTGCGATGCTGCCGATAATTCACAGGTTAGCGTTGCCTTGGGGCGAGCATTTATGTTAAATCGAGTCTGGCATTCATAGAATCAGTATTTAGAGTGTGATGGTAACACAACCGACACCGTATGTGTTGAAATGTCGAAAGGACTTGAAAGCTCACGAAATTCGTTGCATTTTGCAGAGTGTTCCTTCTAAAATGAATTCTGATTCGTTACTAGTATATAGACAAAGTTGCTTAAGATTTGCTACTTGTGTTAATTGACAATTTCATGTTGCTCTGTCGTTGTGTTTAGCTCTGATTTTGAAAATTTCAAAGCATTGCGTCCACTTACATGTTGAACTATTTATCACTGTGAACCTTTAGTGAGCTTTGCTGAATACAAATTCATTTAGTATTTTTGCCTTGACCTCACACTCTGTTTGTTGTTTGTTGTATCAGCTGAAGGAGCTGCTGTTGTTGGTGCTGGGCTTCACGGCACTTTTGATTGAGCACAGCTTTTCTCGACACTTGTACAACTCTATGGAACATCTAGCCACACTGATGGCCTCTGATGACATGTCTGTGGTGCTGGCCGTACTCAACCTTCTTTATGTGTTTAGGTGAGTGTTGCTTTCCTCGTGTTGAAGACGCATTTAACCTCCGCTGGTTCCAGGGCCTACATTTTGGAAACCTGGCCAACAGGCTCGCGGGCTTACAAATTCATAAGCCTGTTGATGGAAATTCCTTGATGTACAGAAATTGTCTTGTAGAGCGTGGTGTAAGCTTTTCTAGTTTAGTGCACATGTCATTAGTTTTAATTCCTGATGTGCAGTAGTTATCAAACCACATTCATTTGTTGTGTTTTTAATATGACCATGTGAAATGGTAGGTAGAACTAAAAATCATATGAGAATTGTCTTGCCTTTTTCATTGAGTTATGTGGCAGCTTTTCATTAGCGGATCTAAGGGGAGGTCAAGGGGGCCTGGACCCCCTTTTTTCCCTTGATTTTAGTGATATCAAATCTAAAATTTTCAAATTGTTGACTTGGACCCCTTTTTAAAAATTCTTGATTCGACCCCCCATTTTAAAAAAAACCTGGATCCACCCCTGCTTTTGTTTCATGGCTAAGTTGCTGCATGCCATGTATATAGCATCTGAAAACCAGAACAACACGAACCAAGGTATTGGTGTCCCTGCACCAATGAAGTGGTCCTGATATGACAAAAGAGCACCTCACTTTTGTTGATATCGGGTGGATAAGTTTTGGAAATGCAATCAACTACATATCACTACATGAATTTTCAATAATAAAAACGTCGACTAGAACCAAGTACGCCTTTTTGGATGAATGTTAAAAACACCGACTAGAACCAATATGCTTGTTTGGATGGATGCTATTAAGGTAGGTGTATACACTGATCAAATCTCCAGGTTCCTAACTAAAATGAGTAAAAAGGGAGTTTTAACTAGTTAGACATGATTCTGAAAGTGACAAAAATCGAAAAAAAAATGTTTTTTTGTAGTTCGTTTTTTTTAAAAATCGTATTTTTTAATTTTCAACAAATCCAATTTTACCTCGAATTTTTTTTCAAAATGCACAGGGATCATCATCAACTATTTCCTTACGCAATATTCTACTTATCCATACCAAATATATGTACAAAATCATTATGATCTTGATTTTGTGGCATTTTTTGTGTGTGAGTTGGGGCAAGCACGCCACTTTTTGTCATTTGGTCACTTTCCGTCTAATAACTAAAAATCTGGTCCATTTATCAAAAAACCCTGGCACGCGATTTTACTTCAGTCCAAGAGGATTTCAAATTTGCAACTTTCGTTAAAATTGACCCACGTGTTGTGGAAAAATAGGCCCGAGAATCGTGTCACTATCCTGAAATCACGAGCCGAGAAAAACGGCTTTGAAGTTAAGCGGTCATCGATTGCCACTTGAGATCAAATTTCGTTCAGAATGCGTGGTCATTATGTTCCAATTTTTGTTGAAGTACTAGAAATAAAGCTGATATTTACTTCATATTTAGAAAATGTGACATACCTGTTTGTTTACAGCGTAATTTTAATCATTTTTTCGAACTTGTGATGCACGACAGACGACCAAAACAAATATGGCTGTCACGTGGGCGGAGCTTAGCGTTGATCTATTGTCTGCTGTACTGGTGTGCCGACCACCATGTGTTGATTGTTTATACGATTCATCTGAACTCTCCACTCAGTTTGTAAAAGACTCTCTAACTATATTACACAGACCTATTTGTTAGTATTCCAATATTATCATCAACCAATATATGTGTTATATCAAATCGCCGCGTTACTGCCTACATAACAATATTGGCGACGAGGATAAAGAACTACTTTCATAGTAATGGTTCAACATTTTTACGTGCCTGTACCGAATGGACTTTGGGATAAGAAAATATCACTTTCTGCGCAAATAGCGCCGCTTGGGTGAGATTCTCAAGTTACTAAAGTTTCTTATATTGCTTTCCTCTAAAATCGTATAATATCATGAGTTTTAATTCAGGGTTACGTTTGAATCTATGCACTAGAAAATTTTTTGTTATGTTGAACACTGGGTCATTTCTCTAATTCTTTGGGTTACGGCCAGTGGCAAGTTAAAAAACCTCTGGGTTTGACAGCCTAGTTTCTCCACGGCACGTTCCCAGCACAGAAGCACGGTTTATCTGCGAAGACTCTACTCTGACGGCATGTAGTTGTCCATGTGTCGCGCGCGCGGCTTGTCTTCACAGCGCGTGTATGCACTCTCACCGAATCGTGCAACACCACCCACGTCGACACTCAGCGTCCTCTCGCAAGACAACTGACCTTATATTACCGACTTCTCTTATACATGCACAATTTCTGCACGGACTCCTCAAGCTGAGTGCAGTGATGGCTTCGGTAGGGCTTGGCGTACTCAACTTAATTTTTTTGCAGATAGACAAACAGGCTCAGGCTCGGAACAGGAGCTAGTTCACCATTTCACTACCAACTTTCACATGGTCAAAAATAGAATTGTTTTATTCTTGGTCTTGCTACAACACCAATATCAGCTGGTACATCACTCTCGATTGCCCGGTTACGCAATGCTTGTTGACAGGGTTAGATTAGAGCTAGTGTCCTTGTATATAAGCTCCGCCCCAGTTGTCAATCACTGAGCTGGTGAGCACTCAAGCCATATGACCTACTGAGGTTTGGTCAAATATAGCTAAAAAAGCAACTTTGGATTTTCAGAATGATTTTATTTTTCTTCAGTATACTGTGCATCAAGAATTAAAGATTAGGATGATATGAAAATGTAAAAAACAGTCAAAATTAATTTTTTTGTGTATCCACCTACCTTAAGAAAGATTCTCGCTTCAATATTTGTTTTTTTCTCATTTCCAGCAAGCGGTCTAACTTTATCACTCGTCTCGCCCAAGAGAAGAAACAGGCCCTAATACTGAGGCTAACACATCTTGCAGAGGTAGGTGCACTAATCAGAACATTGCAATTCTGTTTTCATGTGAAGACTTACTTGAGTCCAGTTATTAACATTTTCCTGCTATTGTTTTCACATGATGAGAACTTTATGCGATATTAATTATGCTCAAAATGTGATAGAATAGCACCATCTCAAACATAACCATGCCCCTTTTTGAAGTTCTGTCGTATTTACCCACAATACAGTGACTCCGCCAGGTCTTTTTCCGGTCTTGTTTTCACGCATCTGGTGAATGCTGTTAGTGCTGCTGTGTTCTTTACGGAGCTGAAGACTGCTTTTGATGTTCCGGCATTAACAGTGCAATGAGCTGCACTGTTAATGCTGGAAAGTTTGACAAACGCATTTCAAATACCCGTGAATCCACAGCGCATTGTTCGCTGCGTACTCGGTTGAGCTTAGTGCCAGGAATTCTGAAATCTGGTTTTGCATTGTGTTGTCCCTCCTCCTCGAGATAGCAATGTTGTCATAAAAATAAGCCTACTGGAGCCACGTGTTTGGTCACAGGTTGTTTTCTTAGATATCCTATAAAAAAGATCTAAGTTGGCCATCTGTGAGAAACTTAAAGATGCCGACAACCATGTTTTAGTGCAGGAAACACCAATTTTCTTCATATTAAGCATTTTTGCCATTTCATAGCAACATTATGGTGTTAACACTCCTGTTGTTCCAATGAATGTGAAAGCCCATTTGTGACCATGTAAATCCCAGTGTCGTCGCGTTTTTATAGAGTTGGGGTGGTAAAGACAACGG
This sequence comes from Phoronis australis, assembly GCA_002633005.1. Taxonomy (NCBI): domain Eukaryota; kingdom Metazoa; phylum Phoronida; family Phoronidae; genus Phoronis; species Phoronis australis. Next base: position 125,841 of record NMRA01000640.1, on the reverse strand, counting down.
GTTTGGACTGGCCGCATGCTGTCAAGATTTGCCTATATCAGTAAGTAGTGAAATGATCTGTTTGAGTTGTAATTTGGTGCTGCATTAATGTTAAAGTATTTATTCAAAGTATTTATGTTAATTTAGATATATTGAGCTGCCCAGGTGCTCTTAGAAAAACTTTAGCAACATAAAAAAACACAAGTCAATCTCTCGAACATAAGGTTTCTATTGTTATTTGCCAGCAATTGTTGCTCGTGACCTAGTGACAAAATCATGTCATTTATGTTGGCAGAGCTTTCCAAGCAGTGCTACTACGCTTCACTTTGAATTCTATGAAGAGAAAGTTGAGGACAAAGCAAGTAAAAAGGTAAGAGCAACTAGGTCACACGCTTTATTTTAAATCATAAATTTTTGGTGTTATGTGTAGTCTAAGTTCTGACAGCCTCCTGATTTTAAGTGGAATATTATTGCATTATGGACAATTTTCTGCATAAGTAAGGCAACATGTACAGGAACTGCCAGTGCCAACCCATAGCAATATCATGGGTGCTGAAATAAGTTTCTTTTGAATGTGTGGAGCAGAGCAATTCAAGCATGGGCAAAGACTTCAACTGCAACTCTTTAAAGCATAGTAGACGATTGGCCTGTGAATCAACACTGCGTGATGCTGGACCAAATGACTGCTGGGATTGCTTGACAATAAGACCAGGTTGATAACTGCATCAAATACTCTTTACAACTGGAGCTGAAATTAGACATTATATGGTTGAAATGCTATGTGTTATGTGATCTAACTGTTTCAGTTTTCCTCGAGTGTGTTGGGCTGCATCCACATTGAAAATGTTGACAAAATCAAGAAACTGCCGTCGGAAATAATGGAAGACCTTGTGAAGAATTACAATGTTCCTGAATCGAGGAAGGTTGGTCATTTTTGTCTGCTCTGGGTTAACGAAAGTGCTCTGATCATTTTGTAGTGGCCCTGTGCAAAGTAACGGTTACTTGTCAACAGACTGTGTTGCCTTGATTTTCTTAAGTTGATGTGGAGTACACTTATTCGAAACAGATTCTTTCCCCTATCATTCATCCTCGGTAGAAATGTTGCCATTGTCCACCAGGTGGCGGCACAAGTTACTCCTGTGTTGTCTGTTGTCTGCACTTTGCAATAGTCTCCCCTGTCGCCTGGAGGGCAACTCTCAAATCAGCATTGGATTGTGGAAATTGTGCTCAGAGTAGACACTACGTTCCCACATGTTTGGTAGGATTCTTAAGATCTACGTGTCACCCAGAGTAATGGTAAAGTAGCGCAAATAAGTTGAAGAGCGTACAAAGTATTAGATATGAGCTCCCAAATTCTTCTGCTGATACTCACTTTTGTACGATATCTAGAATTAAATGTCCCAAATAAGAGAGGGAATTTCAGAAGATTGTAAACACACTACCATTTTAACATTTTGAGTTTTGTTGGAAATCGCTTCATTGTTTCGGTTGTCGTATTTCAGGTGTCTTTGCTGACCCACGTGCGACTTGCTCATTCATTTTCTGACTATGAGAAACGGGTCAAATGTGTTCAAGCCAGACTTCAGGCCATCTCTGTCCTAGGTCAGTATGCATGTTGGTCAGGTGTTCTTAAAAAGCTCTCTTACAACACCTGACCAATCACAAGCTCCACCACTTGCAAGAAGTCGACAAACAAACCATAAATTTTACCAAAAACGTGTCATTTTTCTGGTAAAAAAGCTACTTGGGAACGAAAGTGTGTCAAGAATATTGTGTTCTGATTGGTCAGTTAAGCAGTCACTAAAAACCCTAACAATAAGTTCTAGTTAAGTGACTCATACTTACATGCTTAAGCCAAGTTTGTTTATTCTATGATTAAATTTAACTTGATCTTCAAGTTTTCTTGAATACAACTGTATTCTATCAATGTGTGTCATAACAATGTTTCCCCTGCATTTCGTATCTCCAGGCATCAGATTTATATGCTGCAGCCTGGTCGAAGAAATGCTAGACTAAAGCGCAGCTAAATGCATCGTTGGTGTCTCTCGACTGTCGAGTGTTGCCTGGAAACCTGCTGCCACACCAATTCATTTGCCTGTTTTATAAACCCAGGTGCATGAACTTCAAAATACACTAGTCTTCATTCAAAAGTTTGATCAATCATGTGAACTGAAAGCGTGTCAGTCGAGCCTCAAGCTCTGTTAGGCGCTAAGGGGCTGTTGTGTTTTTTCTCTTTTTGTTATCAGGGATAGAATTAGAAACTGAGGTGTGTTGGATGTTTATTTACGGTTGATGTGTTTTTAGTTTACTCCAATGCCATGCAGGATAATGTGAACACATTGTTATACGGTGGCTTTATTGAGGAGCTGGTGGACATTCTACAGGTCAAGGACGCGCGTTTAGTGGTGAGTTGAGCTCACTCGTGCTTTCAGTCTATTTATTTTCGTTTAATGTGTCGCTTTTTGTGAAAAGGAACAAATTTGTAGTACAAATTATTAGTTCAACACTTACCTGACTGGTGGAGATGCTCCTCCTTTCGAAATATGCACAGAAGTCATCAACAGTCATTTGGCTTTGAGAGATTACCTGTGTTTGAATGAATTGTAATTGGTCTGGGTTATATTCCCTGGCAACGGAAATCACAGTCTTATTCTGGGTGAGCAAAAGTTTGAGTCTGAGTTTGTGTTGTAATGTGTTTTGGTTTTTTACCCAGCTTAACACGCTGTCAGGGAAAATAGAGTTTTAAGATGAAGTATTGAAATTTCATTTGAGAAATTACTGCATTAAGTGACGGCAGGTTCAGAATGGCCATTTCCACATGAAGGTCAAGTAAAAATCCCCTGAATTGCACGCTATTGAATGTCAGAGTTGACTAGGATTTGATCTTTTGCCACACCCTTGTTTGACATAAGTTTGAATTACTTGATTTGCAACAATTTCAGGAAATCAAAGCACCGGCACTAAGGACATTGACATCAGTCATACACCTCGAGAGAAATCCCAAGTGAGTTTTGTTTAACAATTGTAAGTGCTTTGACACTCGCTAATATTTTCATTTACGTAGTAACTTACACGTTAATGCAGCTGGCATCTTTCAAACTATATGTTTTTTTCTCATAAGCCGTGATTCTATTCTTCCGCATGCAAATCTTTTCTTATGAACCACACTTCTTTGCACATCTGATGCTGGACACTATGCAGTGCGTGTTTGGTCCAATGTTGCCAAATATGTCAACTAGTATCGCAAGCTGAATAAAATTGGACCAAATTAGAACTGAATGCTGTTAAAGATGAATACACCAGTAGTTCATGAGGAAAGCAGATTGCCTGTGACAGATACACACAAACCTAGAGGCATTGTGTAATGATGCCGTTTGTGCTACTGATTTTTTACATTGAGTAGTTGTCAATGTTTTGTATTAATCTTCCACTTCGAGTCGTATGGCTTCTTCCAGGCTAAACGCCATAATCGACGCCACTGGGGCCTCGTCGTACCACGGCTTCCTACCTGTGCTAGTGCGCACCTGTATTCAACAGATGACAGGTACGGTAATCAGTCAATGTTGTAATTATATGCTGAACCCACTTATTCAGTGGCATGCTCTAGCTACGTACATTTGAATTTTGTGGGCAGTTTGGGAGGAATTGTCATTCTTGTTTTGGGTGCTGCGAATCATCCTGAACATTATTTAGAAGATGTGTATCATTGTCACTGTAGCTACCTTTGAAAACATCTTCATTGTCAAAATTGTTTGCAGCACTGAACGTAAAGTGGACAATGTAGTCACTGAATAGATATCCTCGTTGTTCCTTGGTTTTTCCATTGAAATTCTCTAATTTGCATTATTTTAAAAGTCTTCAACAGTAGTGTTGTTACCCATTTTGTATGGTATGAATTCCAATCTGTCTGATGATAGGTGATCAGTCTGATATTAGTTTGATCACAATGAAAACCTTTTAATCATTTGTCATTGTTCTCTGATAGGCAATCAAATATATAAAATATTGTGTGAAATATATCATCATTATCAATTCTGATCACTCATCAATCATTTATACCCTAATATGTCGTTGGTAATGGTCAGATATAATTTTGAGAACCATTTTTTCCAGTGAATAGCAGGCATCAAACTGGTTCTGAAAATACGGATTCGTTATATCTGGCTATTGCCATACAGTTTTTATGAATTCTGAAATGATTGGTACAAATTCAAGATAGCTTTCTTTATAACTTATGAGCCAAAAGCTGCCTATGTCCTGTTCAGTGATGTCTGCCTGTCGTGCATTTCGTATCTCCAGGCAACAAGCCGTTGTGTTGGTGCCTGGTTGAAGAAATGCTACATGGAGGTGTAGCTGTGTGCATCGTTGGTGAGCCTCACGCAGTTGAGGTTGCTCCTGGAGAAAGGCTACTACAAAATGTTTAATGGCTGTCTCTGGAAAATACTTTGTACCTTCTATTTTCAGTCTGTTGCCATCAAATATGCTACATGGCAGTTGAGTAGTTGTTGGACAGCGTTCAGGGTTCTTGATTAGTGATTTCACGCAGTGAAATTTCTCAGCATTTTTTTTTATAAATTCTTTGCGACGGTCAAATTACCACTGTTGCGTGATGGGGATATTCAAACGACTGACACAGAGGTGTGCGAAGTCTCAAAAAAGTTACACATTGGAGTTGAGCAATCACACGATTGAATCTTTTTCAGATCCTTCATCCGAACAGTTTCCTCAGCCCTTCTCCACATCGCTGTTTTCTTTCCTGTACCACTTAGCCAGCTATGAGAGTGGTGAGTTAATTTCTTTGAGCAGCCGACGGTGGCCAGTGCTTGGTTGTAAAAGTCACTTCAATCTGTTATCGTATTGAAGTGTGCTGCCCCAACTGGAAATCAAGTTGAAGTGTGGTACTACTCTGGCTTTACCATTCATTATATGCTCATGAATAACAAAATGTAGAGTACAATGTGATAGTAATAACACAAAATAGCATCATGCTGGCTAATTCAGTTTACAGCAAAAATGGCTTGTAATTATTATTTCGGGGGCAAGATTCTAACTGACCTGTCGCAAGCTCCGCCCCCTTGCGAAATGTCAACAAACCAGTTATAAGTTTTACCCAGCAACGTGTTGTTTGTCGGGTAAAGTGGCAGCTTGGAAACGAAGGTGTATCAAGAATGCTGCGTTCTGATTGGTCAGTTCAGCCGTCACTCAAAATCCTGGCGATAGGTCAATTACTGAATGGCTTGGCCACCTTGTTTTCCTGTTATTTCCCCTTCATTCTGGGTCACGAAGGAAAACCACTCCGACGATGAATTCAGCTTCTACCCAGCCATCATGAGGAGGAATTCCTGGTCATGTTGTGTGTACTGTATATTCCCATACACAGTGTTAATGAAATCATGTGTCAGTGATTAGTTATTGACTCGTATTGTTAAGTGGAATATTCCAAATTCAGTTTGCACTGTGATCACCTGAAATTACTTGTAATCTCATCTGTAGCACGAGGTCTTACCTGCTAACATTTCATTTGAAGTGGTCATTGTAAATTCTGCTCGTTGTGACTTCCAATTAAGATAAAACAAATTCAAATGGCTTAGCACATTAAGCTTTCTGTCTATGAGATTCACAAGAGACAAAGATGCAGAATAATTGGTGAAATCTGAAAGTAGTATTTCAGAATTTGAATGTTGTTTTCTAGGTGACAGAAAGCCAAAACGATTATACAGAACTGTCATTCATACATCTTTGTTTTGTTGCGCTAGTTATGGGCTTAGTCCGCACTGACGATCTCCAGTTGTTTTCGTATATCAAACAGCTGGTCGAACAAACAGTGCTACATCATCTAGGCACTGTCACCCCTGACTGCCTCAGCCTAGGAAGTCAGACTGGTTTTTGTGTCTTACAATTGAACACCGTAAGGTTTAGCCCCCCCCTCGTACTTTTACCGAGGAGATCTAACTTGAGAAATGTCCCACTTTTTCCTTTGTTTCTACGTAGGCGGTTATAGAGTTCTTGGAATATTTTTTTTTATTTTTAATTGATATGCTAGATTGCAGGTCTAGACCCGTGCTCAAAACTGCCAGGCTTGTTCGGGAGGAATTACTTTTAAAAGCACTGTTTGGAATCAGAAAAATGTGGAAGTTGAGCTCTGTAGCTTGATATGGTTTGGTTCCTACCGGCGTTTAACGCACCCTGTTGGCTAACCAATTTGTTGCTCCATCTTGTAGGTGGTGAGGCGCTGGTCTCATGCGGCATGATGGAGTCTTTGCTCAAGGTCATCAACTGGTATGGTGACGGGTCGGAGCACATCACGTTTGTGACGCGTGCTGTGCGCGTCGTCGACCTCATCACCAACCTAGACATGACTGCGTTCCAAGCACAGTCGGGGCTGAACGCGTTCATCAACAGACTGGAGGTAGGTTGTGACTGTCAGAGGGTTCCATGTAAGGGCTGTTCCAGTAAAATCCGTGTGGGAAGGGGGGGACGGCAGTAGAAATAAAAATTCATGGGTGGTGGTCTTCAGAAAAAAACTCAAAGTATGGGTGGTCGTTCCTGTAAGTCCTCAGAACTCAAAAAATGCAATTGGCATATATCCTAACTTATCCCAATACAAAAAAGCCCATATTGCCAGTGAACAGAGTGCAATATGTTCACTAAGCCATTAATCAAGTCGTTGGCAACTTGATTTGAGTCAATTGTTTGTCTGCAGTACTATTGAATTGAAAAGTTATGCAACACTAAACTGGTGTAAACACGTATAAGAAAATTGATGATTTTTAAATACAAAGTATGAGGAGTAAGATAAACAAGTTCCAATATTCACTTGACATAGAAGTATAAAAGAGTTCGTGGAGACAGTTTGAGATTCATTGATCCTTATAATTGAAAAAATGTTCATTGAAATTATAGACACTTGGTGAACAGAGACACCTGGTGGCTTCCAAAAGTATTGCTCACAGGCTACTTTAGTTTTTGACAATATTGGACAAGACAACTAGTTCTTGTTTGTCAATCATCTAAGTTCTGAACAGGTTCTCCTGGAGGCAATTTGTTTGCAAGTGTTGGATTTTATATTTTAACCTGTTAAAAATAATTAAAAAATTATGGTTCATGGGTTGGAGAAATAAATGAAAAATATGGGCGGTGGGTACAAAATAAAAGTGCCTTCCCCCTCCCATACAGATTTTGCTGGAGCAGCCCTAAGTGATTTTATGAACGTCACGCATAGACATGTATACATGTGTGCGTTTGAGTTGCTGTTGTGCTTTGTTACTTGGAGGATTATCTGATCTGACATATTACTTCTGTCGAGGCAAGAACAAGTGACATGAAACTGATCGAACTACAGCTGGCTTACACACGCCCAGGTGCAATTTTTGTGCCTGCCTACGTATTTCCAACTCGAGTTCTGTGTTGGAACGCACACCCGGATTTTAGACAAATTTGGCTACTTCATTACCCCCGTATTTAAACTGTCGAGTTAGCAGTTTGTGTTCATATTCTTGCTTATTTTTCAAAAGCATTTGGACGAGTTGCCATTAAATGGGGAGTTCAAAGGTGGCTTCCCCTGCTTTCCTGTAAGCAATGTTTGGTAGTTATTCAGGCGAAGATTTGCGGCATTTCGTATCTCTAGACCGCAGACTGCCATTCTGTTGTCTGGTCGAAGAAATGCTAAATCATCATGCAGCTGTATGCATCGTTGGTGTATCTTTGTATTTAAAGATTGCTCCTGGAAAAATGCTGCTACAATGTATTGTGTAAACATACAGGTTTTTCTGTCCTCATACAGTTAGAATGAACTTGGCTATTGTTTTCGAAATTTCAATGTGATATATTTGACTTGATTTTTTGCAGCACGAAGTCGAGATCTGCCGTAGGGAGCAGCCGTTTGTGCTTCGACCCCGTCGTAGTGAATCTGTCTCTAGCATGGACGCCATGCACGGGTCGCCGCTCTCGCCCGAGAGTCACGCCATGGAAACGGATGTGACGGCAACGGCAGCAGCCCCGACGACTAGCAATGCTGGTCCGTCGACATCAGTGCCACTCCTAGATGCCCCAATACCAGGTAAAATATGTGAATTCATACCCACCAATTGTTTCCGTAGCTCTGCTAATGTAATGTTTCATCAACATATAATTGCTCATTGTTTCATTTCAGCAATTACGCTGCTGCCAAGCATTGTTATTTTAAGATCATTAGGCAGATTCGTGCAGTCGGCCTTTGATGGTCTGATCTTTTGCTTAAGCAAGTTAGCTAAAGTTTGACAATTAGTTGAGCTTTTCATGTGTATTTTTGTCTTCTGCTTCTCACCAGTCTCAGTGCACTGTCTCCACATTAGGGATAACGTATACCGTCAATCTAGGCACTGTTCATCCTGCATGCATTCAAACATTTAGTGGTGAATNGGCAAGATTCTAACTGACCTGTCGCAAGCTCCGCCCCCTTGCGAAATGTCAACAAACCAGTTATAAGTTTTACCCAGCAACGTGTTGTTTGTCGGGTAAAGTGGCAGCTTGGAAACGAAGGTGTATCAAGAATGCTGCGTTCTGATTGGTCAGTTCAGCCGTCACTCAAAATCCTGGCGATAGGTCAATTACTGAATGGCTTGGCCACCTTGTTTTCCTGTTATTTCCCCTTCATTCTGGGTCACGAAGGAAAACCACTCCGACGATGAATTCAGCTTCTACCCAGCCATCATGAGGAGGAATCCCTGGTCATGTTGTGTGTACTGTATATTCCCATGCACAGTGTTAATGAAATCATGTGTCAGTGATTGGTTACTGACTCGCATTGTTAAGTGGAATATTCCAAATTCAGTTTGCACTGTGATTACCTGAAATTACTTGTAATCTCATCTGTAGCATGAGGTCTTACCTGCTAACATTTCATTTGAAGTGGTCATTGTAAATTCTGCTCGTTGTGACTTCCAATTAAGATAAAACAAATTAGCACATTAAGCTTTCTGTCTATGAGATTCACAAGAGACAAAGATGACAGAATAATTGGTGAAATCTAAAAGTAGTATTTCAGAATTTGAATGTTGTTTTCTAGGTGACAGAAAGCCAAAACGATTATACAGAACTGTCATTCATACATCTTTGTGTTGTTGCTCTAGTTATGGGCTTAGTCCGCGTATTCTTACTTTAAAAGCACTGACGATCTCCAGTTGTTTCCGTATATCAAACAGCTGGTCGAACAAACAGTGCTACATCATCTAGGCACTGTCACCCCTGACTGCCTCAGCTTAGGAAGTCAGACTGGTTTTTGTGTCTTACAATTGAACACCGTAAGGTTTAGCCCCCCCTCGTACTTTTACCGAGGAGTTCTAACTTGAGAAATGTCCCACTTTTTCCTTTGTTTCTACGTAGGCGGTTATAGAGTTCTTGGAATATTTTTTTTATTTTTTATTGATATGCTAGATTGCAGGTCTAGACCTGTGCTCAAAACTGCCAGGCTTGTTCGGGAGGAATTACTTTTAAAAGCACTGTTTGGAATCTGAAAAATGTGGAAGTTGAGCTCTGTAGCTTGATATGATTTGGTTCCTACCAGCGTTTAACGCACCCTGTTGGCTAACCAATTTGTTGCTCCATCTTGTAGGTGGTGAGGCGCTGGTCTCATGCGGCATGATGGAGTCTTTGCTCAAGGTCATCAACTGGTATGGTGACGGGTCGGAGCACATCACGTTTGTGACGCGTGCTGTGCGCGTCGTCGACCTCATCACCAACCTAGACATGACTGCGTTCCAAGCACAGTCGGGGCTGAACGCGTTCATCAACAGACTGGAGGTAGGTTGTGACTGTGAGAGGGTTCCATGTAAGTGATTTTATGAATGTCACGCATAGACATGTATACATGTATACATGTGTGCGTTTGAGTTGCTGTTGTGCTTTGTTACTTGGAGGATTATCTGATCTCCTGACATATTACTTCTGTCAAGGCAAGAACAAGTGACATGAAACTGATCGAACTACAGCTGGCTTACACACGCCCAGGTGCAATTTTGTGCCTGCCTAATGTATTTCCAACTCGATTTCTGTGTTGGAACGCACACCCGGATTTTAGACAAATTTGACTACTTCATTCCCCCCGTTTTTAAACTGTCGAGTTAGCAGTTTGTGTTCATATTCTTGCTTATTTTTCAAAGCATTTGGATGAGTTACCAGTAAATGGGGAGTTCAAAGGTGGCTTCCCCTGCTTTCCTCTAAGCAATGTTTGGTAGTTATCCAGGGGAAGATTTGCGGCATTTCGTATCTCTAGACCGCAGACTGCCATTCTGTTGTCTGGTCGAAGAAATGCTAAATCATCATGCAGCTGTATGCATCGTTGGTGTATCTTTGTATTTAAAGATTGCTCCTGGAAAAATGCTGCTACAATGTATTGTGTAAACATACAGGTTTTTCCGTCCTCATACAGTTAGAATAAACTTGGCTATTGTTTTCGAAATTTCAATTGAATATATTTGACTTGATTTTTCCGCAGCACGAAGTCGAGATCTGTCGGAGGGAGCAGCCGTTTGTGCTTCGACCCCGTCGTAGTGAATCTGTCTCTAGCATGGACGCCATGCACGGGTCGCCGCTCTCGCCCGAGAGTCACGCCATGGAAACGGATGTGACGGCAACGGCAACAGCCCCGACGACTAGCAATGCTGGTCCGTCGACATCAGTGCCACTCCTAGATGCCCCAATACCAGGTAAAATATGTGAATTCATACCCACCAATTGTTTCCGTAGCTCTGCTAATGTAATGCTTCATCAGCATATAATTTCTCAAAGTTTCATTTCAGCAATTACGCTGCTGCCAAGCATTGTTATTTTGAGATCATTAGGTAGATTCGTGCAGTCGGCCTTTGATGGCCTGATCTTTTGCTTAAGCAAGTTAGCTAAAATTTGACTGTTAGTTGAGCTTTTCATTTGTATTTTTGTCTTCTGCTTATCACCAGTCTCTCAGTGCACTGTCTCCACATTAAGGACAACGTATACCGTCAATCTAGGCACTGTTCATCCTGCATGCATTCAAACATTTAGTGGTGAATTTCTTTCATAATTATTAGAACTTCCTCATTTTCAACCTTTTGCTGTAAAAAGGTTTGATATGCTGGGCATATGTAAATTGTAAGAGAATTTCTCTTTCTCTAAATAGTTTTCAAAGATGGGTAGGACCCAACTTGACACGCTGAACTCTTGAGTAAGAACTTTTAAAGTTAAAAACATTAATGGTTGAGAACTTCTAACTTTAAAATTTTGGGTAAGAAATTTGTACTTTTTCACAATCTCTGCCAATTTGTTCTCAAATTGTTCTTCTGTTGACTGCAGGTGTTCAGTGTTTCCCCCAGAGGGCAGCACTGCTGAAGTCCATGCTGAACTTCCTCAAGAAGGCCACGCCTGACCCCGCCTTCTCGGACAACATCCGACACTGTGAGTATGCTCGGCATATGTGCAGAAAAGGCATGATGTTTACACAAGTCGATTGTGTCTTTGTCCATGTCGAGGCGCTGTTACCTGGCCCATCACCTCTGTGTTTGTCTAGGTCTTGATTCTGGCCTTCTTGTCTTATTAAGATCCCTCTTGTTCTGAACAATGGAAACGAGATCTTTTCTGTTCCAGACAATGAAAAATTAAGATATCAATCTCTTTGCCTCTAGTTGTATGGTTATGAACAATTGTCCACTTGCCTAGTAATAGTTGTGTAGCGCACAACATAATGACAGCCATGTTGAACCACAAATTATCACCCCGATCCTCAAATTGGGACACTTTGTGCAGACCTTTGAAGAACAAACTGACATAATTTTTCATTGCTACAATTTGTTCAGACCCAACTCTACTTGACAAAAATGAAAGTGTTTTGAACTGGTCTAGTCTTGCTTCCACACTGTCTTGTTGTAACCGTGACCTCTGTCCTGTTGTAACCGTGACCTCTGTCCTGTTGTAACCGTGACCTCTGTCCTGTTGTAACCGTGACCTCTGTCCTGTTGTAACCGTGACCTCTGGTGAAAGTTGGAGATTTTCTTGTCATTACGCATTTCGTATCTCCAGACATCGAAGTCAAATACTGCTGTCTGGCCGAAGAAATGCAAGACTGACTCGCAGCTAAATGCATCGTTAGTGTCTCTCGACTGTCGAGAGTCTCCTGGAAAACTGCTGCTACAAATTCGTTTGTAAAAACTCAAGGGTCGCTTATTTGGTGTATAATGTTATGACATTCGTTTATACTAAGCCAAAAATATTTTAAGTTAGAATGACCCTGACTTCCTCATCATGACGACTGGGGGATGTGGTATTTGTTGTCAGAGTAGTTTTTCCTAGTGACTGAGATAGAAGCACAATTAGCTGAAAAGTTAGTAAACTGGCGTAGTCATCCTGCAATTAGAATATTCTCCTCAATAATTATATCCAGGCATTCTTGATGTTTACAAAATTAACGGCCATGACGTAGAAGCTGTATTTTGTTTGATTACGTACTTTTGTCTTGTATTATTAGAAACCTTTGGGTTGAAACTCACAGGTTATGTCATGCAAGGATTTGCTTAATGTATGACTTGAACGGGAAAAATTGCAATATTTTACTAGTTAGTTTAAATCAGCTTGTGAGCAACGTCGAGGCATGTCACGCAGCACCTCATGTTCCTGAGGTCTGCACGTTGGTGGCTATTTTGCATAGGATTGCCAAATGAAATGCGTTAATATGGGCCTACACGATTTACCATACAGTCTGTTGTTTTTCCTTGCAGTAATGGACGGGTCGCTGCCGAGGTCTCTGAAGCATATTATTAGTAACGCCGAGTACTACGGTCCATCTCTGTTTCTGCTTGGTATAGTATTTCAAAATATTGTCTTTCGTTTTCTAGAAACTGATGGAATTATCTTATTTTGTACTTAAATAATCGCCAAAAAGTATTTTTCCATTTGTAAAGGACAACTAGTTTGCTGCAAATAGTGGAAGCATTTGCCAAATATTGTTCTAAACACATATGCACTACAAATCATGCTGCAGGTCCCTCGATCCCTTGATTTTGGGGCGGAATATCTGCCCCATTGCCCTCTGAAAAGTTGAAAAATCGCTCGAAGTTTCCCTCACAAGGCCCAAAAATTCCAATCAGGTGATTGAAATATGTCGAGGTTCAAATCACTTGTATTCAAATCACTTGTAACTTGCGCAGGTGACATCAGAGTGCAAAGTTTTAGTTTTGGCTACTGAAGGCAGAGCGTATGAGGGCTTGGCAACGGTGTGGGGGGTGCTGTTGATGGTGATCAGGAGGTGAAATTTCGTTTTGGTCAAAAAGGAGTGGAGGTTTAGCTGTGGTTTTTCACGTCAAAAGTATGTTGAATTTCAACGATGTCCAGTTCATTTTGAAAGTTGCTATAATGAACCAAGTGTGGGAGTCTTTTGAAATTGAGTATAAATGAATTTTTTCAGCCACAGATGTAGTAACAGTGTACGTGTTTCAAGAGCCATCCCTCCTGTCCTCCCTACAAGACAAAGGACTCACCGATGTGGTACTGCACGCTCTACTAGTAAAAGACGTAAGAATCCATTATTTACGGTGTAGTGGCATATGGTAATGGAGATTTTTTTTTCCCGTATCAGGTTATGGGAAGCGTGGAGGTCTTTCAAATATTTTAGCTTATGCAATGTTACATGACATATCTGAACGCGGAGTAAGCTCTGTTATTCCCGAGAGAATTTCTTTTCTCACCTGTTCGGTAAGTTCCGCCTACCTTTATTTGAACTTTTGAGGATCAAAAGACATCACTTCGAATATTGGCGCTTGATCCCATTGCACTGCATAAATGAAAGTTTTAATTTGTATCCAATTTGTGCAGTCATGGGTGCATGGTTATGATTTCCAGGTTCCAGCCACGCGCGAAGTCCTTGCCTCGCTACCCAATGTGTTCAGTGCCCTTTGCCTGAACGCTCGGGGACTGGAGTCGTTTGTCCAATGCAAGCCATTTGAGCGCCTCTTCAAGGTACTGTTGTCTGAGGACTACCTGCCCGCTATGAGGCGACGGCGCAGCTCTGACCCGTTAGGTAAGTTTCAGTTGTCCGATGAATTAATCAGTTTTGTTGTTTTATTGACCTGTTGGTCATTGTTTCTGTGTGTCATTGGCAGAATGTGATGAAACATTTAACATGACTTTCGTTCTCCTGAATGTCTGTGTTGAACTTAGTGTTTCTGATTCTGAATAGATTGTTTTTGCCTGTTTTTAGCTGCTTGTATCTACTTCAGACCTTTCTCACGTGGTGAGACTTTGTTGCAGTTTTGACTTCCATGCCAATTCTGTCTTTATGTCATGAATTAATTAATTATTACTTCTCTTACAGGCGATACAGCTAGTAACCTAGGCAACGCCATGGACGAGCTGATGCGACACCAGCCGTCACTACGTGTCGATGCCACGCGGGCCATCATCAAGTTGTTGGAAGAGGTCGGGGTCATGGGTCGTGACTCGACCTACATCTGCCTCAAGCCAACGGCCAAGGCAGAGGTACTGCCCAGTATTAGTCTACGGTCGCCAGGCACCACTGACACGGCGTCGTCGGAAGACGATGAGGATGAGGAGATGGGCACGCTAGGGTCAAAGCGCCCGACCCCCGCGCCGATGCCACCTAGTGAGGACAAGTGAGTTGACTGAAACAGTTTGTTGCTGTGGAAATCAGCCTGTTGCCATAGAAATTAACCTGTTGGCATCGAAAATATCCTGTTCCCAATTGTCTGAGGGCTGAAATGCTTTCGCATCATAAAATCGTGACCTGTAGAGAGTACCGTAGTCTTTTACAAAATATTGATTTCTTTTTTGTTAATTCATTTCATGTCTAGAAACTCATCCAACCAAAGTAAGATATTTAGTATAACCAAATTTCTCTTGATCTACTACATTGTTTATGTTGATGTCTTTACTTGAAAGTGACACTGTAGCCAAACATGCTATCAGCTCCCAACATTTACTTCACTACAAGTGCTCATCTGTTTATTGTATAAAGAAGAATCTCTCTTCAGGTGTTTTCAGCTTTTGATAGAGTTGACTGAAGTTCATCTTACTTCACCGAAGTTTTAGCACAGAGAACGAGATAAAAATCTAATACACAGGCGTTCAAAATTTGTTAAGAATGTTGTTCCCAAGTTAGTGACTTTGATCAAGGAATATTCTGTAAACTTCTTTTTGTGAACTACCTGTAAAGTAGTTTTGATCGTGACCAAACATTTCAGTCTTTGTTTAGGTGTTGCTGAAAACAGGTCCTTATCCTATATATTTACCTGTTGTTAAATTCACATCCGTTATGCGTCCTGCTGTTACTGTTTTCAGATCGACTTCTCTTGCCAGCAGTAGTCAAGAGCGAAAGCCTATACCTCTGATGGACTATGTTTTAAATGTGGTAAGTATTCACTGGTGATGCAGTTACAGTACAAGTCAAAAATTTCAAACTCACAGCCCAAATTCATCATCAGAATGGCTTTTCCTCATGACTAGGAATGAAGTAAAATTAAGGGCAGAGTCAATATAGGTTGCTTAGCGATTATGTTGTTAGAATTTTGACGCCATTTTGTATTTAATGTTCTGACACTGTAATTTTAATGTCATGTTTGCTGGTAACAAAATTAGAGGAGGAAATGCATTTCAACTTTTTTCTTGTACTGTATTACTTGACAGACACTTCATATGTTTTGGCACCAACTGTGCGCAGTATCTCTCTCAATCGTAACCAGATTTTCTTCCAATACAATTACATATTACTGATAATTTTGACGTAGAAGTTTGGAATTTTGAAGNGAGTGCAATATGTTCACTAAGCCATTAATCAAGTCATGGGCAACTTGATTTGAGCCAACTGTTTGTCTGCAGTCCTATTGAATTGAAAAGTTATGCAACACTAAACTGGTGTTAACACATATAAGAAAATTGATGATTTTTAAATAAAAAGTATGAGGAGTAAGATAAACAAGTTCCAATATTCTCTTGGCATAGAAGTATAAAGAGTTCGTGAAGACAGTTTGAGATTCATATATCCTTATAATTGAAAAAATGTTTATTGAAATTATAGACACATGGTGAACAGAGACACCTGGTGGCTTCCAAAAGTATTGCTCACAGGCTACTTTAGTTTTTGACAATATTGGACAAGACGACTAGTTCTTGTCTGTCAATCATCTAAGTTCTTTACAGGTCCTCCTGGAGGCAAGTGTTGGATTTTATATTTTAACCTATTAAAAATAATTAAAAAATTATGGGTCATGGGTTTGAGAAATAAATGAAAAACATGGGTGGTGGGTACGAAATAAAAGTGCCTTCCCCCCCTCCCATACAGATTTTGCTGGAACAGCCCTAAGAAGAATCTCTCTCTTCAGGTGTTTTCAGCTTTTGATAGTCAGGAGTTGACTGAAGTTCATCTTACTTCACCGAAGTTTTAGCACAGAGAACAAGATAAAAATCTAATACACAGGCGTTCAAAATAGGTTAAAAATGTTGTTCCCAAGTTAGTGACTTTGATCAAGGAATATTCTGTTAACTTCTTTTTGTGAACTACCTGTAAAGTAGTTTTGATCGTGACCAAACATTTCAGTCTTTGTTTAGGTGTTGCTGAAAACAGGTCCTTATCCTATATATTTACCTGTTGTTAAATTCACATCCGTTATGCGTCCTGCTGTTATTGTTTTCAGATCGACTTCTCTTGCCAGCAGTA
The DNA here is from genome assembly GCA_002633005.1 of Phoronis australis. Taxonomy (NCBI): domain Eukaryota; kingdom Metazoa; phylum Phoronida; family Phoronidae; genus Phoronis; species Phoronis australis. The sequence goes on along the minus strand of NMRA01000640.1, from coordinate 109,187 downwards.
GTCAAGAGCGAAAGCCTATACCTCTGATGGACTATGTTTTAAATGTGGTAAGTATTCACTGATGATGCAGTTACAGTACAAGTCAAAAATTTCAAACTTACAGCCCAAATTCATCATCAGAATGGCTTTTCCTCATGACTAGGAATGAAGTAAAATTAAGGGCAGAGTCAATATAGGTTGCTTAGCGATTATGTTGTTAGAATTTTGACGCCATTTTGTATTTAATGTTCTGACACTGTAATTTTGATGTCATGTTTGCTGGTAACAAAATTAGAGGAGGAAATGCATTTCAACTTTTTTCTTGTAATGTATTACTTAACAAACACTTCATATGTTTTGGCACCAACTGTGCGCAGTATCTCTCTCAATCGTAACCAGATTTTCTTCCAATACAATTACATATTACTGATAATTTTGACGTAGAAGTTTGGAATTTTGAAGCTACTTTAGAAAAATCCTGAAATTTGTCAATTCTGTTCAATGAAGTTTTATCATGGAAAAATCACGGGAATCATTATTTTTGTCACAGAGTATTCATTTCTGGTAGAAATATTGGATCAGCAGTTTTACTTAACATGAACCTGAATATTAAAAGATATAGTCAGATCAAGTCATCAGTGCAAATCACATCTACTTTTATTGGCGGACGGGCAACAAAACAATACACAGTAGTGTTTAGACTGCATATTTTTCAGAACTTGATGAAACATCTAACATGACTTTCGTTCTCCTGAATGTCTGTGTTGACTCCTATGTTTCTGATTCTGAATGCAAAGCAGTTATGTAGGACACGACTTGTTGGCCTAGGGAAGTGCTCACGACTGTCTGCCTTGTCAAAAGCTGCACTTACAGGGGTTCCACATTTTGAGAACCAGTTTTCTGCACTGAATGACAGGCATCAATCTGGTTCTCAAAATGTGGTAAAAACTGAAGATATTATTGGGAAGTGAAGACTGTTGACACCTTATAATCAAAATAGAGCTCAAAGTTATTTTTTGGAAATTTTTGTAGTTCTGCTCATGTGCGAACTCGAGATAAGTGGCTATTAGTCTGTGCTCGATTACATTAGGCTTGTGAGTGTAGTTTAGATTTGCACTTGGTGACCCCAAAATTGTTGCATGTTACAAGCTAGTAAAAACTCAGAATTTCAAGGTGAGAGTCGAATTTGTAATCTTAATGCTGCGGGCGTCAAATGCAAACTACGACTAAAAAGTTATCCGCGCAAGCCATTATGCACTCGAGCATGGACAGTTATCTTGAAAGTAGAATTGAAAATACCACAAATGATTTCGATTTCGATGAAAAAGTTTAGACTCCGGGGCCCAGGTCAACTCGCTGCGTGGTCTCTCCTTGTCAATAAAATGCAATCCCATTGTCTGAGCTGTTGTCATGGGAACAGGACATTAAAAGGGCGTTATTTCTACATAATGACCTCTGTGTTGAGACAGAGACTGTATTCAGTTTCTGTCGTTATTTTCCATACAACAGTTAGAGATCAGTTTGTAACCGTTATCAAAACATTTTGTTGGCTCTTTGTTTAGATGAAGTTCGTGGAGGCCATCCTCAGCAATAACACAACAGACGACCACTGTCGCGAGTTCGTCAATCAGAAAGGCCTGCTGCCATTGATGGGTATCTTGGGTTTACCCAACCTTCCCATTGACTTCCCTGCGTCGCAGTCTTGTCAGGCGGTGGCCAGTGTATGCAAGTCAATCCTGGTGAGTCGTTTCAACTTAACGTATCCTGGCAATTATGGGATTTCCTGTACAACTCTGGTGTCATTTTTCAAATGCATTGTGGGATGCTTGTCAGCTCATGGACATCTGCTGACATCACTCTGTAGATGCTAGAATTTACAGAGTGCAGCTAGTGTCATGTTGATACCTTGCGAAGACTTGTATAATTTGATGAAGTCTTGCCTCATTTTGAACTTAGCTTTTTTCGTTCACTAAGGTTTTTTGTGCATAGTTAATTTAACAGTCTGTATTATGTAAACCACTTTGATAATTGCGCGCTTGTATTTGCTACTTTCATAGTTGTATATGGTCTGGAGGCCTAAGTACTGAAATTGATTGAATATATAATATTGTTGATATCTTGTTTCCGCTAGTTTCGTGGGTCGCGTTTATGTTGTCTGGATGTTTACAACCTGGCAACCCTTTGACAATGGCATTGAAAAATGACAGCAAGCCTATAGATGGATTGCTCTAGGTGTTAAAGTAATAAATTCCACCATCATAAGTTTTTTAACTGCTCACAGTGCTCTTATTGATATTTGCCTTCTACTCATCGTTGGTATATTACTTTCAGACACTGTCTCATGAACCCCAGGTGCTGAAGCAGGGGTTGCTTCATCTCAATGAGGTGCTACAGACACTGGAGCCCCTGCACCGGCCCCTGCCTCCTCCTGGGGGCTCTGTGCTCCTGAAGGAGCTGGCCAGCTCGCAGGGCGTGGCTGAGCCCACTCTGACACCTCATGCCACGCCCCTCCTGCATGCGCTCGCTTCGGCACACGCTTATATCATGATGTTTGTACACGTCTGTCGTGTTGGACAGGTAGGTTAGATGACAGGTGGGTAGGGAAGGTTTTGCAATTAGTTTATTCACAAATTCTTATTCTTAAAGTCTTGTTCAGTACTGGGTGTCTTGTCAAAATCCTTTCTTTGACATTCCTAAGTTTGTAGTTTGTGGCTCTGTTCCAATCCTCATGCGATATATTGACATTGTTTCAGAGTGACATCCGCACTATATCGGTCAGCCATTGGGGGTCTGAGCTTGGTTTGGAAGTGCTGCGTGGCCTCAGTCAGTTGTACACCTCGCTTGTCTGGGAGAGTNTGCCTGCCACTAGTGAGTTTGGCCGCGCTGACATGGACCGCATCCTGCCCAAGGAATTCAGGGAGGTGGTCAGAAGTGACAGTGCNTTCATCTCAATGAGGTGCTACAAACACTGGAGCCCCTGCACCGGCCCCTGCCTCCTCCTGGGGGCTCTGTGCTCCTGAAGGAGCTGGCCAGCTCGCAGGGCGTGGCTGAGCCCACTCTGACGCCTCTTGCCACGCCCCTCCTGCATGCGCTCGCTTCGGCACACGCTTATATCATGATGTTTGTACACGTCTGTCGTGTTGGACAGGTAGGTTAGATGACGGGTGGTTAGGGGAGGTTTTGCAATTAGTTTATTCACAAATTCTTATTCTTAAAGTCTTGTTCAGTAATGAGTGTCTTGTCAAAATCCTTTCTTTGATATTCCTAAGTTTGTAGTTTGTGGCTCTGTTCCAATCCTCATGCGATATATTGGCATTGTTTCAGAGTGACATCCGCACTATATCGGTCAGCCATTGGGGGTCTGAACTTGGCTTGGAAGTGCTGCGTGGCCTCAGTCAGTTGTATACCTCGCTTGTCTGGGAGAGTACCGTCTTGTTGGCACTGTGCAGCGACGACATCCTGCCTGCCACTAGTGAGTTTGGCCGCGCTGACATGGACCGCATCCTGCCCAAGGAATTCAGGGAGGTGGTCAGAGGTGGCAGTGCCGGTAACATAGACTCTCTGTCGGCTTGTGGAAGTGATCGAGGCAGCAATGGCGTCAGTGCCGCCATGGAGTCGTTGTCGACAACCGAGGCTGGCTCACCTCTGTCAGCTGGCCGGTTGACACCTGTGCAAAGCTCATCCCTCACCACTCCAGATGTGGTTACAATGGATGTCGTCACCGACGATGGTGCCACTCATGGCGAGACACCATCGGCAGCACTCGGTCTCCCGGATGCTTCAAAGAAAACAAAGATGTCACCGGCCTTACAAGCACAGATCAAACAGATCAAGCCGTTGCTCTCAGCTTCGTCGCGACTCGGTCGTGCGCTTGCTGAACTTTTTGGACTCCTAGTGAAGTTGTGCGTTGGTTCCCCTGTGCGTCAACGGCGCACGCAGCAGGTGCCTGCAGCACCAACTGCGCCGACGCCAGCGGCCCGGTCTGTTGCCACGGCACTCACCAAGCTCCTGGCCAATGGCCTGCTCTGGGAGCCACCAGCAACTTCTCCTGTGCCAAAATTAAGGTAATCCGATGCTTCAAAAATGAAGTCGCCAGTTTTCGCTCAATGCATTGAATTTGATCTCCGGTCAACATTGCTGTGGTTGATTTGGTATAAAGTCAGTGCAACATTGATTCAGTCACCAGCCACCCCATCACATACATTACAGGGTAATGGGGTCTGTTTGTGTGACTGACACATTTGTCTTCATCAAACTATGACTTACACATAGTGTACCTAATTATCGGACGGAACCTAAATATCGGACATTACATAAAATCTTACTTGAAGCATAATCTGAGAAATATATGACACAAATTTTTGATCCGCTGTAATGCATTCAATGTCACCGGCACTGTCTCGTTTTTTTTCTAGCGTTGCCTCGTTTTGATTTTACCGAGAGAGAGTGCAATTTAGACCCCCAAGTCAGCCTAAAATGGACAATCACATAAATCGGTTATAAAAGTTGAAAACAAAATCTTTTTCCACAATGAAATCATCTAATTGAACTAACAATATGTCACTGTTCCATTTCTTCATTTGTTTTTAAACTCAAGTCAAACCCCGGCCGCGCACGTGCGTGTGTCATATCAAGAAGGCATAGAGATACTAAAGCTTGAATGAGTTTGCACGCGCTTTAGTCGTCTGCACTGATTCATCGAAATGACTTGGTGCTGTCATCAGACTTCGTGTTGTGGATAAATTTTGTTGTGAATGGAGCTGTGTTTTAGCAGCATATTTCAAAACACTGGAGCTGAAATTTGGCTACAAGGTGCCCGCGGCCATTACTTGGTTAGTCAGTTTTCCGCAGTGTGGCGTATGGGGAAACATGGTGTCCGATATTTAGGTTCTTCGAAGGTTTGCTAGTTGTGTTTTTTAAAGATCAGTCGAAACATAAATGTGGCTTTCAGTGACAAGATATAGTAACAGAACAATTCCGTGAAGGTAAGCCTTTATTTCAGCAAAGAATTTACAACA